>JASAND010027895.1:0-21040 GCA_030248195.1 Trissonchulus latispiculum
CTGAGTTTATGTACCAGATTAAAGGGGAAAATATATCTGACTTAAATTCTGTGAAGGACTTGGGTGTAAATTTTACCAGTGATTTTAAATTTAAAGAGCATATAGCTGCTATTAAAGCAAATGCATGCAAACGTGTTGACATTATATTTGTTGTCTTTGAGTTTAGAGATTTAGCTTTTATGGTTAAGCTCTTTACGTGTTACGACCGATATTGGAATATGCATGTCAAATTTGGTCTCCGTATACTCTTGCTGAAATTGATTTAATAGAAAATGTACAACGTAGTTTCACAAAAAGATTACCAGGACTTCGCAACCTAACTTATAGGGAAAGACTTGACATATGCAAACTGCAGTCACTCGAACTTAGACGGATATTGTTTGACTTAGAGTTAATGTATAATATTGTTTTCGGCAGTATTCGTGGCTTATTTGATGTATATCTAACTTATGCTCCTCAGATTGGGACTAGGGGTCACCAATACAAGCTCTCAGGAAAAGTCTGTAGCACTGTACATGCTCAATCATTCTTTTTTAATCGAGTGGTTAATGTTTGGAATTCTTTACCATCTGAAATTTTTGAATCGCCTAACGGGTTCATCTCGTTCAGAAGTTTCAAATCGAAGTAAATTAAGTAAATAGTAAGTAAATTAAGTAAATTAATTCAAATTAAGTAATAAACGACTTGACTTGACTTGACTTGAATGAGGTCACTGCTTTATTGGATAGCAAAAATCAGCTGTTACAACAACCTAAGATGACAATCAACATAAATTTGCCTGATATAACTGTGGAATTCGAAGATTGGGCACCGTTTGTGAGTGCACGTGTGCCTCTGCTAGATAGCAGTAAGGAATCTGGTGGAATCTGGTTTGGACAAATTGGATGATTTCCTCTTCAAGTATCATGCTGCCCTCAGCTATTCTACCCAAGAATATCCTATGGTGTTAACACTAGCACAAATAACTGCATGGCCAGTCGTCTGACCAGGAAAATGCCATTAAACAGGATAATCATACCTTTCAGTGGCCAATTATTATCATTCAACAAGGCCCTGAAGGAACAGGTATTAAAATCAATGACTATATGTCTTAACTGTGTGACAGATCAATAATCGTTTCTTTGCTTGGCCAGTTTTAATGTTCTAAGTTACAATTTAATTCAATATCAACCTATAATAAACAAGCAATTCGATTGTCATAGCCAGCAATACTTCAAATTAGCTTCCACCGTCCGTAAGATCTTGTCTTCCTAGCCCAATAGTTCTCTTAGCTTCTTTGCCAATGTCAGTGCTTTTCGGGTTGCGCAGTTGGTGATATGCCGGTGCACGTTGGCTCTGCAGTGAGGATGTAGTCTCCAGCATGAGTCGAATCAGGTTTTCAATAGTCATTATTGGAATGCCTAGGTTCTGCCGCAAATAATGACACTTTTGATCTCCCTTGATCCAAATGGCTCCCTTGGATTAAATTTTTGTAAAGACCTAATTAGAAATTCTGATTCCTACAAATCACAGTCCGAAAACATAGAAATAACATAATATAAAGCTTGGTCCGACCCGTTTTACCGTTCGTGAGATTTCTCTGGCGCGCGCGAAAGTGACAACTTTTCCAATCTCCTATGTTTAACACATGAGAGCTCAACTTTGAGGTAAAATTATTCAATAATCATAAGACTTACGACTTTAATTTTAAAAACTCGTTAAAATATACCGTTTCGAAAATAAAATATGTAAAAATCAGCGAGATCGGAGAAATGACCATAAAATGGACCCCCCCCCTTAAAAATTTATTTTTAGATATTTTTAGATTTCTTAATGTCTATTTGAAGAGAGCAGAATCAGCTTGAGAATTGAATACATTAGAAATTTTGAAACACATTTAAAAGTTTTTAAAACAAAATTCTAAAAAACGTAAGCAGGTTAGAGAAACCAAGAATTTCAGTTTTACCATATTGCTATGTCTTTAATTTAAAAAGCTTCAATGTCATGCGAATATTTAAGTCTCTGATGGGAAATTGTAAACATTTCGACAACAAACTAATATTACACAACTGTATGAGAACAATAAATGTAAAACCAATATATTTCAGATATTTTAATATCTACCTGAAGAGAGCTGTGAAACGTTTTCTAAAGGTTTATGTCATTGTACATAGATAGACATTCCACGAAATAGACATTAATTTATCTAAAGTATACACAATATGATATAGATATTTAAGGACAATTTGAACTACTTGCACAATACAGTATATCCTGTTTAATTCTACAATAAAACTACCCTAATTCCTCACCATAATGCTTTCCAAGTCACCTAAACATTCTAAAATTACAATCTAACCAGTTTTGCATTGATCAGAGGGCCATCTAACCAAAACAGTTGGTTAGATAGTGAAATTTAGCAATCTAACCGGTTATATTATAAAATTACACTGATTTTACAATCTAGCCGGTTAGATGTTAGGTTCATCCAACCAATTTGTGGGTTCATCCAACCAATCTAATCACGACGTGGGCCAGTAAAACACACCGTTTCGACAATCAAATGTGTTAAAATCAGCGAGATCGGAGAAAGTCGAAATAATGACCCGAAAAGTGGACCCCCTTTTAAGACACATAATAAACAAGTTTATAGGAAATTTATAGGTCTGCTATTCTTTTGTATGTGTCTTTTCCTTTAATTTTGTTTTTACTTTACATTTCATTGTTAGCTGAAGTAGTAGTGCCAAATTTTCCGTTAATTTTATTCAGGAGGTGGTAGTACTATAAACAATTTAGCTACGTTCGTTTAAACATTTTCCAAAATTAACTTTTGGAAAGCTATAACTTACACAATATTGAGAACTATGAATTGAGCGACATATCAAAATGAAGCTCTACATCTTCTTCGTCGTTTGGCATCATTGAAACGTGTCTACCTAGCTTGGATTTTTCGCAAACTTACCAAAGGCGGCCACAATTTTTGACCAAATTTTTTTTGAAAAAATTTTAAGCAACAAGAAAATGGTCGTATCCAACGTGTTTATGGGATAATTTGCCAGGGACGGTTTTTTGATTTTGTCAAAATATCATTTCAGTATGCAGAAATTGAGCGTTTTCTGAAAATTTGGCATTTTATCCAACTTTGAAAAATCATTGCCCTTGATTGGAGGCTGATAAAGAGAAAAACAAAAAACCGCCCCGGGCAAATTGTCCAAACATACTGTTTGCAAAATACCTTTTAGATCCACCCATTGGTTGTGGAGCAATCTTCGGTCAAAAAATTTTGGGCGCAATTTGACGAAATCAGTTATTCAACCAGAACTTTAGACTCATTCAGTGTACAGGGCTCTAATTAACCTAATTTGTGCCTCTTTCATAGCTCTTTCATTTGAGTATAAACTTCTCTACGATTGTCGTGTACACTGGCTCCAATTCGACAAAACCTGTTTTCAGCAAGATCGGGTCAAAAATAACCAATTTTCGAGCAAAAATTGATCAAAAATTCACTGCTCAAAAACGATAAGGGCTAGAGACTTATGTCTAAAAGCAAAGTTGTAGAGAACATAATAAGCTTTAAAATGATTATAGTCGCTGGGAATAATTTTCTATATATAGTTCTAAACCTTCAAATTTCTGTTTCTCACTGTACATGTATGTTATGAAGCTGGCATTTTTGCAGGACGTTTATTATCATTCCCGATGTATTTTCTAAAAATTTGAATGAAATCGGGCAGTAATTGCACTTTCTGAAACTATATCTGCACGTAAGGAGAGCACGACCTTAAAGGCGTGCACTAAAGTAAGCAATAATACAGTTACATACAGTTGCATAAACGAGAAGCAAATAAAATGTGGGTGCTTTGAAATTATCACTCAACACAAATACACAATAATTTCACCATACTGTTTGATTCAGTGTGATAGCTACACGTTTGAGACAATGAGAGAAAGACATTGTAAATTTACACATGGTATTTGTTGTATTGTAACCGTAATGAGCTGTTCAAAATCTCATTCTCGTGCATACCCCGGAAACCGAAGCTTGGTTTGAACGAAGACCCCGTTTGTATCTGAAATTATTAGTTTACGTTTAATTCCACTTGAAACTACTGATGTGGATCGGATCGGATCGACAGCCAAAATCACCTACCGATCCGATCCGCCAATTGCCCGGCGATCCGATCCGACCATCATTTTAATTTTCAAATGTAGGCACTTAACTTGCTATACTTTTGCAACGGATCAGGCTGACACACGGTCAACCTTTCCGTTGCTGGAGGCTGTAGCTGGCATAGATACCCGTCAGGCTTCATATAACATCATCATGGTTGGGGAAACTTTTGGCTAGTCACGTAGCTCCCCCAACGTGTCCGTGTCCGTATGGGATTGGGTGGGTTCCCCCCTTGGGAGCTACGTGATTGGGGGAAATTCCATCACTAGGGGGCGCTCGTGGGAGAGTCCAACCCAACACTCGCTTCCCCTAATCAGTCTAGTACTTCTTTCATCGCGCTTACCCTTAATCCTCTACGCCTCCCTCTATTTTAGTGTATTGTATATTTGTTCTTCCCAGCTCCCCAGAGCTTTGGTACGCTGGCTTGGCCAACTCTGTCCAGTAATTGTAAGTTAATAACTGTTTGTTTGTTTGTGTGAGTGAGGGTTCAGCCCATATTTTACCATTATTATTATTATAATAATAACTTGTTGTTTCCTTTTCATTAAACTGTATTTGTTAGGTTTAGTTTCACTGAGCTCCTGCTAGGTAGGTAGTCTTATTTTGAGTGAGTGAGAGGACGAGTCATCTCACCCTTAAGATAGGACCATTTACTGCGTATTTATCTGGCGGGGCTGTCCCGACCGTCTCCTGTAGTCGGTCAGTTATCCATCTGTGCCACGGTCTCCGCGTCCGCTACGCCAGGGCGTGGTAACGGAGTTAGTACGTAAGTAAAACTTACTAGCCCCGCTACACTTTCCAATTTCCCATAATTTTGCAAAAGTTTTGATCAAACTTCGCATCGGAATCTTATTGAATAATTCTGAAAGTCCGTATCAGAAACTTCAGCGGCAGAATACTGTGTAGCGGCAACTTTTAAAAACAACAATTTCCTTTGCTTGTGAGTTCAATATCTAGTGAGGAGAGAAGAGAAGAGAAATTTTGACAACAAATTGCTGTTAAAGTATTGCTAAACCATTTGTTTATGGCTGCTATTCAAGTCTAATTCATTAACGAGACAATCCGGTGTCCATTTTTAACCATGTGATTTGGAAAAATGACAACATGTAGCTTCTTCGATCAAATCTCTAGCTTGAAGCAATCAACTCCGACTATAAGGCATTGTTAAATTGTGCATTTGGATGATGTATCGATGGAGTATCAACAATCCAGCATTGTCATTTACTTGTGGCAGTAATTTTGAATAAACTGATTTCCTCAAACGAGGTAAAGTTTAGACCCCAAATTCTTTTTTGGCGTATTTTGACTTAGCCATTAGAAATAACCAAATGGCTGTAAAAGCAAAAATGTTCATTTTGGTGCCCTCTCACAATCATTCCAGTGTATCGACTTACGTACTGAGAGAAAAGGCCGAAATTCAAAACTTTCTGGTCTCTTCACCTAAAAATACGGGACTGGTCCCACATTGTTAAGCAACACAAGTTTTAACTAAATTCATGAAGGATTAAAGTCTTCAGAATGACAAATACCCGAAAGAGAACCAGCACCTTAATTCTCACTATTCAGTAGCTTTTTGAGTGTGGGTAAAAGCCAGTCCAGCCCTGCGTGTAATATCCAGCCACCGGCCTCCAGCCCCGTTGTCAAAATTCAATATTGTTAAAGCCATATCGATGCAACCTGGAGAAAGGAAATTCTGATTAAGTCCAATTCAGAAGCTTAAGGGTATGTGAGCCCAAACCGACAAGCCAGTACTGCCCAAGCCCGAAAAATTTCTTAGTGGCACCACCCAAACTGTCTTGCTGCAGATACAAAAAATAGAGTCTATTTATATTTTCTTTCTTTCTCTGCTATTTAGCTGTTTAGCCAATTCATCGTTCGCCCTTCATCCATGATTCTTCAAAAGTTCTGATTCTAACACAATATCTTTTAAATATGTGTTCACGCAAATACTTGAAGATCTCCGTCTCCCACGTTTTTTTGCAGCGCGAGCTATTTTCATTGCAGAATACCGCAGGTCTAAGTATAAAAAATTCAGCCATGCTAAATGTAAAAATATCAAAAATAAGCAGCACCCTTTATTTAATTTCACAATGTCAAATAAGATTGCAAATATCTCCATGAAAATGTTTACAACTACCTTCAAACAAAGCAAAGCATTCTGTGCTAGTGTTGTTGACCGACAATGTCTGACTGCCTTCACCGGCCGAGTTGCCAGGAAGTGGGGGTATCGCTGTACATTTGGCGAATTTTCTGGAGCTTTAAGAGCTATTGAACGAAATCCAATACAACATCCCTCGGCACACATGACCTTCTTATGATAGCATAAAAAGAAATTTTAACTGATTCAGTAATTTTGAGAAATTGATGGTGAAAGATTGACGTTTTGTATTTAGCTGGTACGACTAAACGACAGCTTGTTTTGCTGGTTTCAAATATTGAAGTGGATGTGCCCATTGTAATCTGGAAAATGATGTATAAATCTCTTTCTAACTCCAAACACTGCGAAGTCATAGCGTCTCCAAAAAATCACTGCACAAATACCACCATCTTAAAATGAACTGATTTTAGATTTCGCTTCTGTTTATGTTACGTTACGGTATTCCCCTTTAACAGAGTTCAATTAATTTTTAAGATCACAATAAATCAGGCCAAATCGTAAATTTTCACAAACCGATTGCGAGATGAAAGTTTGCAAAGGATGAAAATTGTACTTCGGAATCAGCGCATCCGATGCATGTAAAGACGACTTTTCACGAAATTGCATGTAAATTTCTTGACCGAATTTGAAGTCGCAACCTCAACTTGAAACGAACGATGCCAACTACTTCAGCCAAATCAGAATTTCGAATCTGCTTGGATTTCTGAAGAGAAACTACTTTTACCTGCATATTCAAGCCAAAAATTCGGGTGCTGGTAAAGCCCAGCCCAGCCCCCAGCCCCAGCCTCCAGCCCCGGTGGGTAAAACTCAGCCCACCAGTCTCCAGCCCTCATAGGTAAAATCCAGCCCAGCCCCAAGGGTAAAAAACTTAAGTTTAAGTTGAAAAACTCAGATACTGAAGTTCAGCTATAATTGCCTTCACAGTTTAGTCGGACTGGAGCCAATAGCCGTCAAGAGTGTTAAATATTTCACATTTTAAGTTGCACTTTGGCTAACCGGGGAAGTAAGGTACTGTCGGGACCTCACTTTTCTGTGCTTGCTCTCAAGAGCTGGTCCAGGTTAATGGACTTTACATGGACCCTCACATGCTGCTGGAAGGGAGAAACATTACCCCAGGCGCTGAAAAACAGGGGCTGGTAAACGGTGGCTGGAAAACGTGTGCTGGAAAACGGGGCTGGAAAAGGGGGCTGGATTTTACCCTTGGGGCTGGGCCGGGTTTTACCAAATGGGGCTGGAGGCTGGGGCTGGGGGCTGGGCTGGCTTTTACCCACAACCGACAAATTTGGAAAAAAACAGGATCAACTGGATTGAGGGGTGCTGGTAAAACCCAGCCCAGCCCCCAGCCCCAGCCTCCAGCCCCGATGGGTAAAACCCAGCCCTCCAGCCTCCAGCCCTCCTAGGTAAAATCCAGCCCAGCCCCAAGGGTAATACCCAGCCCTCATTTTCCAGCCCCAAGGGTAAAACCCAGCGCCAAGGGTAAAACCCAGCCCCCGTTTTCCAGCCCCTGGGATATTAGGTTTTTCCCAGCCAGCAGCATGAAACGGTTCATATAAATTCCATTCATGTGAACCAGTTTCTAACAGCAAGCAGTTAAAACTAGGGTCCCGGCCGCCCGGCGCCCGGCACCTTAATTTTCTGGTTAGCCAAAATACAAGTTAAAATATGAAATATTTGATACTTTTGAAGATTTTAAGGCTCCAATTCGGCGAAACTGTCGTCGCAAGCTGGCAATCCTGCCGGTGAAGGCAGTTAGTTCGACTGGCCGGCCGGTCTACAGTGGGCCTGGGCCGGTTTCACTTCGCAGGGTCGGTGAGTCACACTAGCACAGAAGTGCTTTTGTCTTGTTTGCATTTGTTCGAAGCTTGCTAGATGCACACATTTTCATAGAGCTATGTGCAAAATGTAATTAGACTTTGTGAAGTTAAATAAGCTTGAGCATTTGTTTATTTTTGATAGTTACATTTTAACATATGCCTATTTCTTTTAAGATTAAACGGATTAGATTTAGATTAATCCGCATTAAAGAATCAGAACCTTGAATTTAACGAAATAAAGTTTCATCCAGGGAGTCAAAAGAGTAAATCAGGTAAAATTGAATCTCATTTGTCGAATGCACTGAGGCCTAGCCTAACTCTAACCCGGCATTAAAGGTACAACTATTTAAACATAGGTAACTCTTTTTGCCCTTCCGGACGAGAGGTTCTACTTTTTTCGTTCTCGCTAGGGAGATCTACCCGTAGTTTGTCGTTCTGGGGCGAGCCTGCACGTCCTCATTCCCCCCACGTTATCCTATGGCTATTAAAATTTAAACTGGCTGTTTTTCAATCCTCTTAAAAACTACTGAAATTCAACTATAATTGCCTTTCTTCAAATTGCCTTCACTGGTCGGACAGCCAGCCTGTGACAGTTTAGTCCGTCGGACTGCAGCCAATAGCCGTCAAGAGTGTTAAATATTTCAGATTTTAACTTACATTCTGGCTAACCGGGGAAATAAGGACCCCACTTTTCTGTGCTTGCTCTCAGGAACTGGCCCAGGTTAATGGAATTAATACATGGACCTGGACATATGCTGCAGCTGCAAAACGTGGTCAGGAAAACGGGGGCTGGAAAACAGGGGCTGGAAAACGTGGTCAGAAAAACGGGGGCTGGAAAACAGGGGCTAGAAAACGTGGTCAGAAAAACGGGGGCTGGAAAACAGGGGCTGGAAAACGTGGTCAGAAAAACGGGGGCTGGAAAACAGGGGCTGGAAAACGTGGTCAGGAAAGCGGGGGCTGGAAAACAGGGGCTGGAAAACAGGGGCTGGAAAAAAGGGGCTGGAAAAAGGGGCTGGGTTTTACCCTTGGGGCTGGGCCGGGTTTTACCCAGTGGGGCTGGCAGTCGGGGCTGGACTTTACCCAAGGGGCTGGAGGCTGGAGGCCGGGTTTTACCCACCGGGGCTGGAGGCTGGGGCTGGGGGCTGGGCTGGCTTTTACCCACACCCGGATTGAGAGGAGGCAAAAGCCTACATTACCCAGTGTTCTACACTCATCAGCAAAGGCAAACTTATGGCAACTGTTAAAATGAAGTGCCCTCGACTTCATATTGGTGACTTTCTGCAAAAAAATTGAAGGTGGACAGAATCCAAATGGTTTCGATCGAAAATTGAGATGCGAAGATGGACCTGAGGCAAAAGCCTACAGCACCCAGTGTTCGGATGCGGTCCCCCATCAACCTACTAACTGGGCCCAAACCTGCTTATCTTCGGTGAGCGGACGAGAACCGGAGTTTTCAGGTTGGTATGGCCGTAGACGAAAATATTGCTTCAAAAATGGCCTATATGTTGTCGATTTTCCACATTACATGGTTAAACATGGACATCGGATTGTCTCATTAATGAATCAGACTTGAATCGCAGCAATTACGCAGTCACTCAACAATATTTGAAAAGCAAATTGTTGTCAAAACTTCTGCACTGTTTACACACGTGTACATTCTCCAGTCTCGTAATTGGTCCGCTCACCCAAAGTGGACCGGTACTAGCCTAGAAAACTGAAAACTTTTATGCATGAAAATGTTTTCTTCTGCTACGGTCCGAGTTGTCTCAGGCTTGTCTGCAAGTGCAGCTATTTTTAGCTGTGTCTTTTTTAATCTTTGCCGACCGTTTTTGCACACGTGAAACTCAGTAGTCTGTTCTCCCGTCCGCTCATCGAAACTGGTAAGGCAGGAGCACAAAATGTTGGGTTGATATTATGGCCTGAAAAGCTTCTCTGTTTATTCAGGGCCACTTAGACACATATTTGGTAGCTTGCAGAGCCTAAAACATGACTCAGAGCTCAGCCTTCTGATAAGGAAACTTTGACTTCGACTTTTTGAATGATTTTAGTCGATTTTCGTCGATGAAAAATTTAAAAGTTTTGCTACGGTTTCATAGACTCCCTAAAAATTCATCATTTTCATTACAATCTGCATGACATAGCAAACTTTCCCCCAGTCAGACATTATTATTTTTGTCATTTTCGAATATTATTGTCTGTCGCCTACCTTTGTATTCCCCCCTTAACCCTAAACTAAACTAAATTTTCGGAGTACCGTTAAAATGATCATAGGAAGAAATTCCCCCGGGTCTTTCCCATTATCAGCTTTGAAGAAGTTCCCAAGAAGCACAATTTTTTGACTGATTGAGTTGTAATTTGGTTGAGGTACATAGGTAGGTTGGGTTATCCTGAAAAGATCCGGTTTTCGGACCTGCTGATTTCATTAATGCAAAAATTTTATAATTTTAAAGAAATTTTAAAAATTTTAAAATTTCAGTTTGGTAAGGAGGGAGGAACAAGGGGAACCGAAATTTTTTTTGAAAAAAAATTGCTAAAAACTTGCTTACTGGGTTTTCTGGGGCGCTGATCACGAATCTAAAATTAGTTTTTCAATTCAGCCTTTGGTTAGCTTAATAGAAGCTAAAATTTTCATAATTTTTTTTAATTCATTTTAATTTTTTCATAAGTTTTTCGAAAACTTTTTCGGTTGCCCCAGCCCCCTTGGTCCCCCCTTACCAAACTAAAATTTTAAAATTTTTGCATTTTTGAAATCAGCAGGTCCGAAAAACCTATCCCTACCAAATTTCAACTCAATCAGTCAAATTGTGCTTCTTCGGTACTTCTTCGGAGCTGTGGGGGGGGATAATGGGAAAGACCCATTCCCCCGAATGATAGAGGAAATTGTTCCAATAAGATCTTAGGTTTTAACTGGCTATGATATTGTCTTGCTGAACTGAGATAAAGTTGTTGATTAAAAATCAAACGTCGGAACAAGACGGAAAGGGCAAGGGATTCTTATTTCCAATTCTGAAATTACCGAAATCAGTCCAAATCGACAAAACTTAAAAGTTTTCAGCTAGAGAGGGAAATATAAATTTGCTTTCTCCTTCCGAATTGCTCAACTTTTGTGAAATTACTATGGAAGCATAAGCTGACTAAAAGTTGACTCATGCTAATACGTTAGAAGAAAAAACCTGTTTTTTAATTATTAGAACTTAATAAATTCTATTAATAATTAATATTAATTAGTTAATGTTTGAATTATGTACCAGTCAGTTTGTGTTTGCACTAAAATGTCCGTCTAAAATTGTCTCTAAAGAGATTTTCAAAAGTTCTGTAGTAAAAAGTGGTAAGAATACTTTTGTTTTATGATTTCAACAAATTGTCAGCTATAAATTTGCAACTTTCCTATCATATGTAAGTAAGTATTACAACCTGTGTTGCCTGGGACACGTGTTGTATCAGTGAACTAAACGTTGTTTACTGGGGATGAGCCGAATTTGCCCTTTGACCCGGGGGTTACATGAAAGGACATAACCTTTGTAACAACCTTAACGGATTGTTGCATGACCTTTTGTCGTCATTCAATTAAGGTTACTCACTCTGGTCTCACCTAAGAGCCTCTGTCTAAATTATCTTGTTTTTCTCTTCCAAAATGTTCTGCTCTACCCCCCAAAACAAAGGGGGTCCTGTCAATAGAGATAAGTGAAAGCTAAAAATTGACAATTAAAATTTAATTTTCTCACTATTTATGGTCTAAGCATGGTTATTCCTAGTAGAATTAGGAAAAATATAATTCAATTAGTTTTTATTTTGGGGAAAAATCAAATTCAAGTATTTCAACCTCAGCCCCTCCCAAACCGGTTCTGAAAGGGCAAAAGTTGTTTACTACGTTTCTTGCCACGAGGTCGGGACTGATTGTGTTTGTGCAAAATATTAAGGGGGGAGTTTGGAGGGGGTCAGGGGCTTAAAAGGTTTTTGTGCAAATTAATCTGCAATTAAGCAAATTATCCTAAATGCTTTTCCTCTCCTGGTTTGATGGTGAAAGAAACAGTTTTTTCTAATTTTTTTTCCGAATTTTCAGACATTTAATTTCTACTAATTTCTGGGGGTCGGGAGGTCAGGTGTCCAGTTGTTTCAGAACAGGAAAAGGGGACCCAGGGACTGACCCCGGAGATTTATTACCCTTTAAGATTGGCATGTTTTCGTCTTTTTCGTCTTTGGTTGATTCGCTTCGCAGATGCCACTTTACCCTAAAACCTTTATCTTAAGTTTATTTACTGAGGATTAGTTTACCCCTTTCCTATTGTTGGGAGTTTCCTGAAATACCAGGAAGTTTTGATAAACAAAGTTTTCCAGTCTGACTTTAGGGTCTGAATCTTGGCATAGGAAATGTAGAAAGCGAAACTGTTGTGCAATTCCAGTCTAGACTGCGAATCTTAAATAATAATATTCTGCTTAGTGCTTTGTACCAATTTTGCTCAAAAATTTGCATAATGTGCTTGGTTAAAGTCTTGTAATGCAAACCCACCCACCCACTGCACTAAAATTTTAAACACTGGACTTTCAGCATAAGCATTTTTGCAGATTTTATTTCCGTTTAGTGAAATGTTTTTCATTCGCAATGGCGGAGTAAGGGAGATATTAATTTTTCAAATTTTAAATTAAATTTTACTAATCCAAGTGAAAACTCGAATCCAGGTTAATGGATTTACAGCTTCCCCCTAAACTGCAGACCGCTTCGCAGCTTACCTAGAAATTTATTGACCGTCATTGTTAGGTCTAGCATTTGGAGGTATTTTCATTAATCCATTCAAAAGCGCAATTTAATCAATAATTTAAAACATATATACAATAGATTTTTGCCTTTGGGAGAGGGGAAATCCTAGAGAAATGTTGTCCTTTCTCAGGGGTAGGAATAGCTGTCAAACGTGAGATAGGAAATCATAAAGCATAAGTACTACTGGTTTCACCGACAAACTTTTTGCCAAATATGCAAATTAAGCTGGACATGTGACGAATTAATTGCTTCAAAAAATCTACCAAAAAAGTTTTATCGTTCATTGTCTTTGAGTAAGCTAACATTTTCGCACCGGTCCTTAGTCCATTTTGCTAATCAAGTTTTTTGTCAGACTTTACAAAAGCCAACGTTACCCTCGTCATGTTCGACATATCATATTAGGCTTGAATTTAAATTTTCGTGTCAGAGTGTTCCTGTTTGTTTGTCAGAAAAGTTCGGGATCGAGCCCCACCGCAGGCCCAATTTTTTCTTGCTGTATGCTGCTTGCTTTCATGAATTGGGGCATTTCCAAGAAAGGGTAGAGTAGAGTAGACTAGGGTTAAAAACAACTGCTTAAACTCGTCCAAACTTCACTCAAGCTTGAGTTTCCCTCTTCTAAACTCTTTCATGAAAAGGATCGACTGAATTTTGACTCTATTCTGCTTTCTCTCTTTCTCTTGGATTCAACATTTCTTCAGGCTATGTCAACAAGCGAATACGCACGCAAAATTTGAGACGGGTTCGAACTTCGAATTTCGCCAGGTTCCAGATATTTTTTGGGCGGTTGATGGTGTGCACCATTCTTATCGCCGCATTATCCAGAATATTAAAATATATTTCTGTATTACATAATTCTATATTTTCCTTTTCTTTTCCAGGAGGAAATGGCTTACAGTACTGGTTCCACTGGCAGTCACCAGCAGTCGTCCAATTCCTCAAATCGACCGCCCGCTCCAAATCAGCTGCGTCAACATCTGATCCAACGATACTCCCATCCGGCTGGGATGGATCAGCCATCGCAGTCCGGTCTGGTCCTTAATCCGGGTCCAAATCCGGGTCCACTGATCTATTCCGGTCCCATCAGCGCCTTTAATCCGCAGATATCCGCCCTGCCCGCGGTGGGATTTCATCCCTATCCCGGATATCCGGTTCTCTACCATCCCATGGTCTCGGTGGCATCGACCGGTCCAACTCCTCAGCTCCTATTTAATCCGATCCCAGCCTATCCAATTCCTATGGCTCCGGTATCCACCAATAATCCGCCTAATCCACCTAATCCGCCGGTCACTTCCGATCCCCCTCCTTCACTCCAGGTGGATTCGGGTCACGAAAGTACGTCCGAAAGTCCGGCAAAAGTCCGCCGGGCCCAGAGCGAAACGGCCGCCCTGGATCTGAGCGTCCAATCCGTTCGCCGGATGGACGATTCCTCTTCGCCCAGCCCGGACGGATATCGACCTCGATCCTCATCCTTCACGAAATCCGTGAAACTCGGTCACAGTTTGCTGGCTTCCTTTCTCCGGAGCGAAGAACCCGGCGGTTTCACGGACTCCTCGTCCGGTCACGGGTCGCACGGAACCAGCAGTTCCCGGGGCAGCTCGCCGCCCAAACTCCATCCGGATTTCAGTCCGATCTTCGAGGATATGGATCAGGATGATGGCGCCGTCGGATTTCCGGGATTGAAATCCGGTTTCCGGGAATCCAATCTTGCCTTCGGGATGAGCCGAATTCTGCATCGCAGCCTTTCCCGGGATAATCTCCGGAGATCCGCCTCAAACCTCAGTCCACCGGATTATCTCCAGCCCGGATCCGGAACCAGCGGCCGATCGGCCAGTTTTTCCGCCGGGACGCCGCTCTCCTCAAAACCCACGGCTGGCCCCAGTTCCCGCTGTGAGTCCCTAAATTCGTTGCCCGGACCGAGTACCGGGAAGTCTCCATCCGACAATTTCCGGTATTTTAATCCAGTAACTTTGCCGGATTTTGCTCCGCTTCGCTTGGATCTGAACAGC
Organism: Trissonchulus latispiculum; assembly: GCA_030248195.1. Classification (NCBI taxonomy): domain Eukaryota; kingdom Metazoa; phylum Nematoda; class Enoplea; order Enoplida; family Ironidae; genus Trissonchulus; species Trissonchulus latispiculum. The sequence continues at coordinate 14,888 of JASAND010027895.1, forward strand.
AGTCGACCCAGTACCGGCTCGCCCCATTCGTCGGTAGACCGGGAGGCGTCCAGAGACAGTTTTGTGACCATTTCGGAGGGCGGCTCCCCCCAATCCACAGAGAGTCACTCCAGTGGAGGGGGAGCCCACCCCTCCTCCCACCCCCAGGGGGTTCTGGGTCCCAACAGCAAGTGTGCCATCTGTGAGGACCGGGCCAGCGGGTTCCACTATGGGGTTATGTCCTGTGAAGGATGTAAAGTATGTGTCAACCGTTGTTTGTCTTTTTATATTAATAGGCTGTTTCTTCATTCTTGTTTTACTTTAAGTTGTTTATATAAACTTTTTGTCTCTTGCATTAAAGTATTTTTAATATTAAAATTTAAATTATGTTTCCTCAAACAAAAATTTTAATGCAATCACACTAGGTGTTCCGGTAATCTTTTTGTTTAACTTATATATAGCTTCAAGTAAACTGTCTCTCCTATAATTGTTGCAATTATTGTGCATTAATCGTGACTTCGTAGCTGAAGTCAGATGCGAACAAAATTTTAAAATTAAAAGAAATAAGCGAAACTTTGAGTGCTGAAGGTGTTTTGTTGAAAACCGTGAAATTTGAATTACTGAAATTTGAACTGTGGAGCTTTGTGTTTTCAGGGCTTTTTCCGACGCAGTGTTCAGAAGAATATTGAGTACAACTGCCACAAGATTGGTCAATGTGTGGTCAATCGAATCACCCGAAATCGATGTCAGTCCTGCCGGTTCAATAAATGTCTGCAGGCTGGAATGACCAGAGAATGTAAAGAATTTTCTAGCTAATTTAAATATATTTTTAAAAATTAAATTTGGGATAGATTTAGAATTTGTATATATAAATCATATTGATATTCTCAACTCATTAACTGACCACATAAACTGAGTTCTTCTTTTCATTTAATTTATGATCAAATTTTGATCCACTCTCGGGTTTGGGGTCTTTCCCATTACCCCCCCCCCATAGATTCGTAGAAGTACTGAAGGTGAACACTTTGACGGATTGAGTTGAAATTTGGTAGGGGTAGGTTTTCGGACCTGCTGATTTCAAAAATGCAAAAATTTTAAAATTTTAAAAAATTTTAAAAATTTTAAATTTTTAGTTTGGTAAAGGGGGACCAAGAGGAACCGAAAACGTTTTTGTCTTCGATTTTGCTGAAAAGATGTATATAGGGGTTTTCGGTGTCGTAGAACACGAATCTGAAATCCGTTTTTCGATCCAGTTTTTCGTTAGCTCAGGCTAAGCTTACATCTTAAGCTTAGAACTTTAGCTTATATTGAGCTAACAAAAAGCTGGATCGAAAAACGGATTTCCGATTCGTGTTCTGCGACCCCGAAAACCCCTATATACATCTTTTCAGCAAAATCGAAGACACAAAATTTTTCGGTTCCTCTTGGTCCCCCCTTACCAAACTAAAATTTTAAAATTTTTAAAATTTTTTAAAAATTTTAAAATTTTTGCATTTTTGAAATCAGCAGGTCCGAAAACCTACCCCTACCAAATTTAAACTCAATCCGTCAAAGTGTGCATCTTCAGTACTTCTACGAAGCTATGGGGGGATAATGGGAAAGACCCCGGGTTTGTAGAAGAGCTAATGTGCCAACTTGGCTCAGTATCATTTATATGATTATTTTAGTTCCTTTTCAAGAAAGGATTGAAAACATTAATATCTAAGTCATGCTTAAACGGAAATGAAATGCCTAAAGTACATGAACGGAAATGTTTCTTCTGAAAACGGAAAGTCTTTAACTACTCCCCCCCAAAGACCCAATTTAACTATTCCCCCAAATTGAAAACTGTACATAAACTCGCATTAAAGTAACAGCAAGCGTAATACACACAAATGGAACTGACAACAAACGCTTCTAATATCTATTCGTAGCTAAAAATTTTAAAATTTCAAAAAATTTGAAAAAATTTGAAAAAAGGTAAACCTTTAAAAATCTTGAATTTTAAATTTATTCAATGTTTAAGTTTCAGAAATTATTAAAAAGCAGTACTTTTTATATTTTTTATTTTTAGCTGTCCGACAGGATAAGAATCGTAAACGGAAAGTGAGAGATGAAAGAGAGGAAAGGGAATTGGAGGAAACGGCGAAACAGCAGACTCTGATACAGACGGTGATTCAGGCACATAAAGATACCACCACTCCAATACAGGTTAGCAATTAAGTAATTATATAGTAATGAATAACTGACAGCCGGTTGCACCAAAAATGTTATTGGCCAGTCTTAATCTTATTTTTAATCAGATTCTCCGTGGCACCAAGCTAGTTAGATTTTAAAATCTGATTAGCTCTAAACCAATCAGTATTTTCCCAGAGGTGAGCTCTAGCAAATCAGGGTGCAAGTTTATGTCACATGATGACTTTAGTTAGCTTTTACTAAGATGTTAGTCAAAACTTAGTCAAATGCTAACCTTACCCCTGACTAGAATTAAAATCTATTGCCTTAATCAGAACTTAATTACAAATTAGTCTAATTAGATGTTGGTTACATTTGGTGCAATCGGCCGTAATTATGTAAATAACTTATGACTAACAGTTAGTTTAGGTTCATGTGGCATTATTGTGTAGCCAGGAAAATGTCAGATAGGTGCAGACATGAAGGAGGGGAAGTTTTATGGGGTGAACCGGCGATCTAGGCCACCGCAAAACTGGATTTTTTCTTTTTTTGCCAAAAAACCGGAGAGATTCTGGGGAGGACAGAACTCTGGGCCTGGGGAGGGTGAAACCCCACTCCAAACCCCCCCTCACCCCCGAAGCACATAGAATGGGCAGGTCTTCGACTTTGGCAGAATTTTCAAAGTGAAGACTGAAAAATGCCCATTTTCAGAAATATTTCTTAAACAAGATTAATTTTCATTACAATTTGATTTTTGTAACTTATTTAATTTAAATAATAGGCTCCCCTCGATGCTGGACTACTAATTATTGTTTTAGTTGTGAAACATGCTAAACTCACTCAAAATTTCATTCATTATTTTTAAGCGTGCTAAAATAAAATTCAGTTAAATTCAATTAAAACCATTTGACAACTAGTGAGAACATAAGCTTAGAATACTAAAATTTATTACAATTGTTACTCATCATACAACAACCAAATAACAATTACTCAAGTTGACTCAGGACGTTCGTTTCAGTCGGCGCACTGCTTTTGAGCATCAGTGAGGATTGCTTGTCACGGCCCTTGACCGGCTCATAGAGCTGACTCTGCTGACTGCTGGCTGCGCTGACCCGCTGGGCCGTATCCAGTTCTCCCTTTTCCGTCGTGGTCTCGGCTGGCCCTTTTGTGACCTGCAGTGACATCCGTCGCATGTGCTGCTGTCTCATTCGGTCCTCCACTCGTTCAAAGGACTTGCCGCCACCGGTCACACTGACGTTGGACGTCCTTCGAACGGTCGAGGGTCTTCGATCGCCAACCGACGGTCGCGGACTGATTCGTTGACCAGCGTGAGCGTCCAGCGCAAAAGACGGCAGTTCGGCCGACTTGTACTGAGGCGTGTGTGAGGTGCGTCTCGCATCGAACGGCATTTTTTCGCTTTCAGCCAATTCTCCGGAATCCGGACTCGGGTCCGATGGACCCGACTTTATCCCACCTTTTTCGGTGAGCAGTTGTTCGGATTTGCTGTAGAAGGAGGCCCTTCGTCGATCCCCACTCGAGCAAACAATTAATCCGAGCACCAGCAGCCAGGGAAGAGTTACGGATAGTAGAAAAATAAACATAGGCTTCCTAAGTTCGATAAACGCAATAAATAGGTATGGTGGATACTATCACTGGTGGTATTGGAAAGTATTTAATTTTTTGTCTTAACCATACCAAGAGTACATACTAACTAAGAGTGTGACAAGCGTTATTATTATGGTTATTATGTACTCTTGATCATACATAAACACGAGGTCCAATTGTGGTGGGTCTATCTCTTTTCCTTTTTACTGAGATGGTATACCCGTTTTTTGTCGGTCTGGGGAGTGTCTGCACCTCACTCGCCGATGTTATTTTATGGTCTTAGATATCTTTCTTCTGATTAATTTAAATTTTGCGTTTGAATTGTCTAATTAGTTTATCTGCACATTTACCAGTCAATTCCCAGAAGTTTAGGGAATTACTGTAAGATTGACATATTGTTAGTGTATGCAATTCATTTTTGTAGAAATCCAATTTTTGGATCAATTGAACTTTATCCCCCCAACCCTTTTGGGGGGATAAAGTTCAATTGGGGACACTTTGTATTAATAACATTCATGTTATTAATATTCGTGTTTGTGCGTTTGAAATTAAGTTTATATTGTCGTTTGTTGTTGGTTTAAAGAAGGTTTCATGGTAAATGGACATAACTTACATTTTTAAAATTTTTAGAAACTTAAACTGGAAGCGCAACGTCAACAAAAATTAGTTGTGCTCATCGATTTTGTTAAAAGAATGATTCACGGTGCTTTCAAAGATTCTGAGCACGCATTTGAAGTTCGTTTCACAATCCAGCTTTTCATTAGCTCTGTGTAAGCTAAAGTTGTAAGCTTAGCATGAAAGCTTGTATACACTGAGCTAACGAGAAGCAAAAGCTGTATTGAAAAATTAATTTAAGATTTGATTAACTATTTTCACTAAATATTTAAGATGGTAAATATCTATTTAAGATTCGGAACAGCTAAAAAATGCATACACTGATTAAAACCTAAGAAATTTTATAAATACTAAGTTTTTAAGTTTTTGGATTTTCAGTTTTTTAAAGCCATGACGTAGTGTAGCATATTCCCGCTGAAGTTGTAATGTTAGTATAGCATGCAGAAACCTTTAACTTAAATTTCTAGACACCTTCCAATTTTGGGGGGGATAAAGTTCAATTGGGTCTTTAGGGGGGGATAAAGTTCAATTGATCCCAATTTTTTAATATTTTTCTCTGTCTGATTTTTAGTATGACACTCCGATAACGGATGCCATGAATTTCGTTCGAAGCGAACTTCTCGGTATTGGGAGTCGCGGCGTGGAGCCCGTCATCAAGTTCTGTCGTCGCGTCCCCGGCTTTGAGTCACTCTGCGAACATGATCAGAAAATCCTACTTCGACATGCCTGTCTGGAGATTTGGGTAATTGTACCACAAATCAGTAACCGTCTGTTAATCAGTTAAACTAAATTAATTAAATTAAATTTTTAAACGTAGTTTGCAAACAGTTTAATTTGACCTAATATTTGTGGGGACGCACGTTAGTAGCCAATTCTGGCTCTGTGCAATTCATTGCTTTGCAATGTGGTAATTGTTAATGTCAACATTATAATTGTCTGATGCTGTTCAATCATGTTAATGCTCTTACACCTATACATTGCCCAGTCAAAAAATTCCAAAACATGAATAATATGTAGTAACTGTACAGAAAGAACGAACTAATTTTCAATTCTGTATTCTTTTTTCTGAAAATATCCGACAAACTTAGTGCGATTTAACTAATTCTGTCTAATTAGTATGGCATTGTATCAGTTTCACTGGGTTGTAGTTGCTGCCGTTTCGCTCCAACTGTATTTAATATTTATTTTTCCTGTTTAGGTTCTCCGCTGCGCTTTCCTGTTCTGCGGCCGGTCCGACGTTTCCCTGGAAAACTGTCACTCCAAGCTGGGCGTTGAGGTCGGTCTGGACGCCCTGGTTCAGTGCATCGCCAGAATTCGTGACTCCTTCGTCCATCATGAGGTCTTTCTGGAGGAGGTCGCTCTCCTCTCCACCATTTGCCTTTTCTGTCACAGTAAGCAGAAATAGACGAATTTGCGAAATTCGGCACCTTGAATAGTTATAACTTTGTCACAGTTTGATTTCGAACTCTAATATTTTGTCTTGTTTTTGGTCAGACATGGATCTAAAGTATACCTGGATGTAGTTAGTTTGGTTTTCAAGCCATCCCAAGAATTTGTTGAATGAAAATTAGTTAGTAATTTTACATGTATTTATTTGTGCAATCAAAATACATTTTAAATTCACAATAAAGGTAATGCAATTTTACATTCGATTCAAAGCCCAATTTCTATTGTAACACTTAATTTTTCTAGCCAACTCACTGCACACCTCACCGCAGTCGATTTCACCTAATTAGTTAACCAATTTTTAGTTAATTACTGTAAATCCTTTGTAGCAATACGTAACTGAACGAAGTACAT
>JASAND010027896.1:0-10127 GCA_030248195.1 Trissonchulus latispiculum
GCTACAGGCTGGCCCAGCACACATAGCCGCTAGCCCCCCAGATGCGCAACGACGATACCCAGCAAGATACAGAAGACCGACAAGGCGCCAGGACCCCCTGGCCTATGAAAGAGAGAAATACAAAAAATAGAGGTGGAGGTGTTGTAGACAGATAAAGATAGCTAACAATCCTTAGATATGTTATTATGCTGTAACGATATTGTAATTGTTCTTTTGTGAGATTGGCTAACTGCTAATGCAGAAAGCCAGTTGTTACTTTGAGCCAGTTCATGTTTTTGCTATCCTGAAGTACAGCAGCTAAACTTATAACAATTATTACTAGCAGTCAGATTACTAAGCGAGCACTGGTGAAATGGCTCGTTCCTTCTATCGCAGCTATGTTAGCAACAGTCGGCAATTTTAGTTAGTTTAATGAATAGGTAAGCAAAATAATCTTGTACAACTTCAACAGATATCAACAGTGTGGTTAAACACATGAGTTACACTTACACAGTTAATTACAACCTTACATACAAAAACTAATTGTAGACTTAGTGGAGCTTCAATACTTTAGCTTCAATTAAATGGACAAAATTCATCACTAGCATGCCAATTTAAAAGAGTAATCAAACTTTTCGTATTCAATTGTCTATTAGGGTTAAACAACTAATTACGCACATAGATTGCTGTGATTGGCTACTAAACTTTTACGGTCTGAACACAGATTAAACACAATACAAGGTTTCGAACATAAATTCTACCGTTTCCACTAATTTAGCATATCATACAGAGTAACCACGGAAATAGGTTCCCTTTTAGGAATTAAATCTTGGAACAGCGACTCGCTGATTCAGATACTTATGAAGTCGGTTTTATTGCACTTACTCACTTACTTGTAAACTCCACAGTCACCTGACAGCAGGTTCCAACTAGGTTACCTTTTGAGCCTTTGGACAAGTAAAGCGGATAATCCCAGATGCAGTTGGCACAGCTAATAAGTAAATCCAACACGTTGAGTCGAGGGTGCGGCGAAAGAATGACACGGTTCTCGGCACCGTGAGCCAACACACTAGCGAAACGTAGGCTCTACCAGCCTCTACGATAAACAAACACTGTACTCGTCTGGCAAGACCAACCGACCTCTGACAGTACCAAACCCAAGACTGCCCAAAAATTGGGGGAGACCTGTCAGTCAAAAACTTAGCTCCGCCTCTCGACTCTCCCAGGTGCGTAACGTGTAGTGTGTCGTACGGTAGTCGGAAATCTTTGTGTTTCTTTTATGCCAGGCGACTGCTGCGTGAGAACTTAGATACGTCATTTTTGTGTGACGTTAATGAGTTTACAGTAGGGCTCATAGGGTTCCCAAATTTCCCTCTTAATTCTTATTAACCCCAACAACCTCTAAATTGCCAAACCACTTCAATTAAATAATTTGCTCAGGTATTAACCAATTTGATTTAGATCCCATTTTCTTGCAAAATAAGAGCCTTAGGAATTTTCTTAACAAAGACCAAAAGACTGAGCGAAACTGAGCAAAACAAGTTACGTAACCGCACAACGAGAGAAGCCCAGCAAATAGATCAACAGAATTGGTTCAAATTGATTCAACACAACCTCCAAAGTACAATACGACTTCACAATAGCACTACTAGGACTTGCAGAATACAGAAATTTACAGAACCTTGGACTCAAGACGAAACCCATCAAAAACCCACAATTATCAAGCAAAGACCCATCAACTCATCAACTCAAGTACATTTGGGTGCTTTCCTTACATATAGTATTTAATTTGTCCAAAACGCCCGTTTTTAAAAAGTGTCAACGTTGTATGCTTACACGCTGAGAAGCCCCCCCCCAAGATATCGGCCTTAATGTTTCGAGCATCTTGCAAGCTTATTCTGTTGGGAAGAGCTGAGTGTCTTACTCTTGGTATTATAAACTCTTGGTCAACCTAAATTCTCAGCTTTGGGCTACCGTTTCCTTCCCCCTCAAAAATTCGCTTCCTGCACATGCTTGTTGGTGAGTTATATGCCGGTTGGCATTCTGGGCAGTTGGTGATTTTTAGTTCGAAAAGAAGGCCTTATTTTGGAAGAATATTTCATTACAATCTGAGAAAACAGAGTTTCTATGGTCTTTTGCAAACACTGAAATTGCAACATTTTTGCCCATGTTCGGGTCCTCAATTCGAACGACTCCAACAGTCGGATGTCTGTAAAATCGTCGGCAGCATTAGGAAAAGCCTGTTAGAATAATTTAACTTATAATTTATTCCACCTCAAAATTAACTCCTTGAAGCAAGAACTTCTATGTTCTGCAATGAAAATGAAAGGTTAGAAGAAATTTCGTCTTTAGACTTTGACAGCTTCTAACTCATTCCATGTACATCGGAGCTCCTGCTCCTGCTGATTCTGGACCATCCGTCCGAGAAAATTCGGACAATGACTAGAAAGAGCATCTTCATTAAGTCGTTCCCTTCATTCGCGATTCATTCCTTCCTTATATTTTATCATATTTCCTACCAATTTCATGTTAAAATTTGTAAAATAACGTTCTATTGAACGAAACTCAATGTATACGTACTTTGCAAAACTTTTGACTCGGATGTGGACAGATGTAGCTGGCCGCTTCATAAATGGTTTGCTTGTTGACAGAGGATACGCATTCTTTATGATCATCCGGATAATCATATTGATCCGGATTTGATGAATGGGAACAGACATAGCAACGAACCGGACCCGTGACAGGGCAGCCGTCCACTGTCTGATTTTCGGATATGTCAGCAACCAGCTTCGTCCCTCTGGAAGTCCCACCTCCACCGGACTGGGCTGATATGCTGGCATAACACTGGTTCAGTGTAACTGTCATAAAAACCGTAAAAGATATCAGCCCAAATCTTGAATTTAATTGATGAAAAATCCAATTCAACCGACATCTAGTCATTCCCGAAGATTACTAATAGAAAACAATTATAAAACTTCAACTAACGCCTTCACAACACGTTAGCAATAAAGGGTACAATTTGGTTTGCAACGGCCAAGTCATAGCGCGCGCATTCTAAAAAATATCTGAAGTACTTCAAGTGCGTTTTCACGTGACAACCAAACCGACAATATTATTGTTGTGTGTTTGAAGTGTCTTGAAAAAAACATGCAAAGACCTGTTATACCTTTTAAACAAGGTATCAGTTAAATTGAGTGCTAAAAATGGACCAAAACGACGGGTGCAACCACTTTGCTATTTCTGAACTTAAATAGACTTAAATTGCCTGCACCTAAAAAATATATTAACAAAACTAGCTAACACAACCATTTACCGATTACCCACTTACGATTACAAAGGTTTACCAGCATCAGCAATAAAAACATAAACATACATACATGAAATCACCAACCAACAAAATATATGTCCAATTACATAACCAACTTCGTTGCATCTGACCTGACTTAGCCTTGAGACCTCACCACCTGACCGTCACCAGCTATGTAGGCTGTATCGTACATTGTTATGTATGAAAGCTTGGCATGTTAACTCAGAAAACGAAAATACAGTTTTCTTGCCTACGCTGTATATAGTTGTGATGTGACACTGTGTTGTATTCAATTTTGCATTTGCAAATCTGTTTATTTGTATGCTTTAATCGCTTCACCGACGACATAACTTGACTGGTTTTGCGGTACTAAGCTGTGGCTCTATGACCATGAACGGCATGTACAGCCTGGTTTAATGATGCAGCAAATACTACCTGCACGATGATGTAAGCTGAGCCAATGATTGGAAAACTTTGAATGGTTTTGGTCTTTGCTTCCATTCCACAAAAACATGTGACCAGACTGAACAGTGGAAACGACAAATGCTGTTGTTCCTTCTGGGGATAAGGCGTATCAGCAGATTACTTTACTTGACCTGCTCGAAGCGGACAAGTGGGAATGGAATACTCTGACATCAGCGTGACGTCAAAGATTTAGAAAGGTCAGCAATAGTCTTGAACCTTAAGAATTTTTCACGAAACATGTTCAACAGATATGGTAATTCGGCTCGGCCTGATTCAAGAACACCGCCCGACCTTCTGAATAGCATTTTTATTTTGTCTGCATGATTGACAGTGTTGTATGCGCTGCGTTTGTGGTCTTGTGTTGGTTTTGAGAAAATTTTAGTGGAACACATTAGCATATATTTACGGACGCTGTCGCTAAATGAAGGTTTTTTCAACTAATATGCAGAACGTTGTGAAAAACACAAAATTCTGTCCAAAATTGCTTGGTTAGGCCAAAAGCTATAGGCCCACTCCTTTTAGCGTAGCTAGGGGTTGAATCGAGCCCCAGGGCTTATAGTGGTGCCTGGCCACTGAGCACTGGGCCTTTTCGCTAAGACTGAGGTAAATCACTTATTGCAGGCAACTATAATTGCAGGCTCTTTCTGTAGGCAACGCTATTAATCCATCAATTACTCAGCTGTCATCACAAAGAAACCATTATTCATATTTTCACAAAAAACATCTCAGTATATAAATACATTTTTTTAGAAAGAAAGCCCATCAAACCGTATAATACTGTGATTGAAGCGAACAAAAAGTATATTCGTAACCGACAATACTATTACTTCAACAGCCAACAACCCTTGCGTTGCAATGTTCTGTCACAGTTTTGCCTTTGTATTCGCCGATCTCAAAGCAGCTTGAACAAGATCAACCGCATCTAAGGCACAGCCCCAGTGCAACGTAACGCCGCTTCCTCCGTGACCATAATTGTGAACTATCGGAACGGATTTTCCATTGATCTCTCGATACTCCGTTTCCAATCTTATCGTGGGGCGCCACGGTCGCAGTGCCGCCACTTCTCTCAGAACAGTGGCACTCTTCAGACCAGGCTGAATTTCCGTGCATGTTTTCCGTATTCGCTGGGATTCCTCTGGGTCCGGAGTTGTATCCCAGTTTCCGTACTCCGCCGTCCCACCCAAGGTAAAGGTATCGCTGGTAGGTAAGATGTACCAAGAAGGATTATCAGAACTGTAATAGAAATGCTTCAAATAAGGGGCCTTGACTTTGATTACCTGTCCCTTAAGCGGAATCATCGTTTTATCATCGATTAACTGATAGGAACCTAATCCAGAGCAATTGACAATAACGTCATATTTAGTGCCCAAATCCTCCAAACTTCTCAACCTCTGTTGCACCACAACTCCTCCCAATTGTTGAAATTCCTGCATCAGTACTGGCAAATGCTTTGCAGACTCTAGGTAGTAAGTAGTATAAAAATAGCTGTGCTGCAGCCGTTTCGGTAAGCCCAGTTCACGTAATTCTTCCTTACTAACAATACGAAAGTTGTACATGAAAGGCGCCCAGTATGGACTAGAATCAAGCGGTCGCTCTGACAATTCGTAACCCGAAATGTACCCAACCCCGTAGAGACCCGGATTCTTATTGCATAAGTCCTGAATTCGTTCCTTCGTCAGTTTACACCATCTTAAAATGGAATCTCTATTCTTGGTTTCATCGATTCCATGAGGATGAAAAAATCCCGCAGCAACATCGCTAGTTGTATCCGGAGTAAATCTGTCACTGATAAGAGTAACATGAAGTGTGGGGTTCTTCTGTTTTAGCAGAATTGCTGTAGATAAACCGCAAATTCCTGCACCGATAATACCAACACTCATGATGCCTGAAATAAAAAGTCAATTAAAGATTTAAAATTTAAGTGCTGATATATGTATGTGAAGTGTTAGCTCAATGACTATGGAGAAGATATATTTGCTAAAATGTTGAAATATGTTTTGGCGATGAGGATGAGATAAGACCCGCAGTGAAATTCACTACCGATTGGGGCCGTAAATTTGCCGATGGTTAGTCTGTTAAATTTAATTTTTAAATTTAATTGCAGACAAATGGCAATTAATTGTGGCTTCTTTTTCACTCAACCATTATGTAAAAAGATGCATAAGCTATTGTTTCAGATTTATATGATATTGTTAGAAGTATGGTTCCAGATAATGTTAAACAATCTCTACTAAAGGAATAACAGAGGGATATTTAATTTTACGGCTTATAATTAGCGATTACACTCATTAAAAGGAAAAGAACATTCTGCTAACGGAACCTCTAATGTCAAACTCTAATTGGTCTTTGTTGTGTATTAATCTCCCGAAAATGCTTAAGCTAATGAACATTTTTTGTGGTAGAGGACAGGGGCGGACGAACATATTTTGATTTATTGGCTGGTGCCTGTTGTAATCAAAAACAAATTGGCGAATTCGAACACGCATGTGAAATTTTAAATAAGCTAAAGTAAAGTAAACTAGAATTGCCCTATCAAATTGCTTATGCTGCGGTGCTCAAAAGTCAACATATCACACCCTTACTTTAAAATGTTGAATTGTATATTTGCGATCTTAAAGTCAATATTGTAGACTGATCACTGATATGGACAAAATTTCGAAACATGTTAAAATTAAGTCAAAAAACCATTTTGTTGAATATTCTTAGTTTATCATTGTGCTAACGCGCAGGTCTTAGAATTTGATGTTGATATGACCTTCCTCACTCCAGTTCCTTTTAGATAGAAAGATAAAGTTTTCGTTTTTAGTCCCTAATTCTGAGCAGGCACGTGGCTTTTCTGGAAAGATGGTATCATAATGACAATATTTTTACAATGCCTACAGTGTTTAAGCCAAGCCAACAAATTAAACGATTTACAATAAAGAATGGGAGGCCTTGATTCGAAAGTAGAAATTCTTGAAAAAGAAAACAAGACAATTGAGTAATAAATCAAAGCTTTGGGGTTGAATTTATTGTTGGATTCTTATTGCCAGCCTATACTCAGCGACTGTTGATTGTTAATGTGCATGCATAGATACGTGCTCGACAAACCTACTATATTATCATTAATAAAGCCCGTACGACAGTTATTGACACTCAGAGAGACATAAACAATCACTAGAATTCAACTCGCCGGTAGTAAGTACCGACCAATCAGCCATCTCCTCTGTAAAAGCTTATGCATCAAGTGTCCCTTCAATGTTCAATGGAAAATGATGCTGCACGCACAGTTAAAAGAAATAAGTTTAACTCGCGCACGAACAGGGGTTAAGTTAAACTGAACTCCTTGGATTTTTACCCTTTTGTGCAGGTTGGGTTAAGGGGAGCGACTAAAATGGAGGTGTCCAAAGTATGTTGCATTTCAATTCTTGTTTGCGGGCATGTAACGCACGTGCTTGGGCAAAATAGTATGAACTCTCTGAATCCAAGCTGGTTCCGATAAACCACAGCACTTATGAAAACCTGGCCGAGCGCTTGATTTTGGCTGCACCCTACAGAAATATTTAAAAATTTCTCATAGCTGTTTCGTTCTATGAAAACAGCTACCACTTGGCACCATGAAAGAAGACATATTTGGTAGCATACGGCATTGCATTTGTGTAACCCGAACGGTTGGAGAGCTGCGCTGTTCTAAACTTCCGTCGAAAATTCAAATTGAAAAACTAATGCTCTGCGAACACAGAAGCAAAAAAATCAGCACTTTATACATTTAAAACTTCACAGATTTACGCAGAAAGCAAGGCAAAATTGCAGCACGCTTGTGATTAACGAAAACCAGACAATATAGCGTAGCAAACGTTGCTGTCGTTTACGAGAAAATCTTGCTGAGAAGGCGGCTAGTTTATCAACGCACAGTGAAGGAAAGAACATTAATAAATAGCCGGTTGTTTGGAATTTTGTTGCAAGCCAGACAATCTTAGACTTCACGGCGGACTACGTGTCTTTCAGTGTAAACTTATTTAAGGGTCGCGGATTTTCGACCATCTCCGATTTTTCTCATTTTCACATATTTTGTAGTTCCCATGGGTTCCCAAAACAAGACAGTTGCGTTTGTTGCAAAACTTTCCCAATCATTCACAATAGTCCTCCAAAGGTGACTAGGAAAACGAAAAAGTTAGGAAAATTTCGTGGTGACCAAACGCTTGAGCGCTGTGCAAGAGCAAACGAGCTATAACTTGTCAAAATGTTAATCTGGACCAGGTAGCGTGTTAATATCTATATGAGGTGTTTTTGCGTTAGCTCAGCGAATTTCCAGAAATTTTCAAAGTTGGGTGAAGCCGCTTTTTGCTAAATTCTGACTTACAAAAATGCCACCGAAGAAATGTTTCGTCATGCCCTGAACTAACCATTCACTGCACAAATTTCGCGTATAGATATTAACACAGTACATAAATTGAGCTTCAATTTGCATACGCACATTCCCTGCTGCTGCTTGGGAATAGATCACACTTTTGGTCACCGCGTTGGCGTTTTGCCTCAACATACGCCATTTTCTCAAATTTTTGAATATAATGGTCCATAAGTCGGGTGAAAGCCGAGCTATCCCAACCAAATTCGGTGTGCCAATTTGCACATATGAAAGAAAGATGTGTGCTAAATTCCACAGCAATTGCTGGTGTTTTACTGCGGACGCATGCCTCAGTGCGATGTCGGAGACCTAGTCAAAAAATGGCAAACTTTCAAATTTTTCAAATATAGCCAAATTTATATCAAATTGAAGCTCTCGATATCCTGAACATTTTATCTTCTTGGAACAAGTCTCTACAAAGCAGTATGAGAAAGTTAGAGCGCGTTAAAGTTTGAAGTAAATAACAGTCGGAAGCTGCTTGAGCAAGTCGTTAAAATTCCGTTTCTCGCTCGGTGCTTGGCGTATCATTGTTATTTGCACAGCAATAAATAGCCCCACATAGAGGCTTCAATTTGATCTGGCCATGCCGTAGTCTTTTGTCATCCTATGTGCACACGACTTCGAAGTGCTCAGCGAGGCATGGCGGCGTCAATACTTAAATTGTAGGGATTTGCAATATCGCTTACCTGGATTGACCCTAGACTCTAAAAATTTGTCTTGTTTTTGGACACATATGGGGGTATGTTACAGCCAAAAACGATCCAAATCGGTGACTATAAAATTGTGTACCCGGCGACTCCCCCCCTTAATACCGTACTGCTGTGTTGCGTTTGCAACATTGTTGTTATGCCGATATGCAAAAAAGTCTGGTATCAAAGTCTGGTAGTCGGGTCTGGTGCATAATAATTGGGCTTCTCTTCTTGGCATTGAGTAACGGTGCTCCAACCACAGTACACGAATGTTTCTCAGTTTGGTAGGGGGTTCGACAAGCATACCCCCACCCCGTTTGGTGTGGGGGGAGTAGCAAAAAGAGGGTTTTGACAAGGGTCCTCGCCTCGGTTTAAAACAGCAACGTTCAAACATTTTCTGCAGAGGAACAGATCAGATTGGCTCCATACCGCCATGGATCACCAGGGAATACTGAAAGATTGTTCAGACTTTAATCCTCGAAAACCGAACGAGCCTGTATGCGTTAGCGTCTGGCACAGTTCCTACAATGCTGTAGCGCTTCTACCAACGCTGGTGAACCAAGAAGAAGAAACCAAGGACAAGCCCAAGACGGGAGGCGTCAGGCACCCTCTAACCCACGTACCCTCGAAGCCAGGACCTAGAAGAGAGAAGGAAAGAGGGAGGTTCACTTACCATTGAAAGTAAAGAAAGGTCCAGCCGGGGTTTGAACCACGGCCCTTCTGATTCCGGGACACACAGGCAAACCCACAACACCACAGGATCATCAGCTGAACTCCCATATCGGGCTGATCAATCTTTTCTAAGCCTGCTTCCCTAACAATGCTATCACCTACAATTCTTCATTCCCATTCGCCCGAATCTAGCTGCCAAGTTGGTGTTTGCTCGGCAAATGTCGCTAACACGTGATGCTGCGCTCTGTTCCTATATTGGGATGTAGATTCAGAAACAGTAACCAAAGCGCGCTGGTCCCGGCAGACCTCCGCCGCGAATGCTACTCCTACGAGGCATTTTCCAACATAAGTACATAAATTGTTAGGTAATGCTAGATTATTTTATAATTAGCAAGCCTGTGGCCACATTGGTCTGTATTTTCTGTAAATAGTCAAACCCACACAATTATATGTTTACAGCAGTATGCACTGAAAATACACTAATTGATAAGTTAGATTTTGTCAGCGAACACTAGTGCTTGGAAAGAATTTTCTTATTAGACCTATTCTGGGTAATGCGCTCACACGCACTACCTGATTAATTCGTTTTTCAATATTTCAGACAGCAATACGTAACTGAACGAAGTAC
>JASAND010027897.1:0-11606 GCA_030248195.1 Trissonchulus latispiculum
TAGCCTTTATTTTTAAAAAGCTTTGAAAAGCTAATTATGCGCAATAAAAATTGGACCACAAAATTTTTTGTCTTTGATTTTGCCGAAAAGGTGCTTATAGGGATTCCTGTTGATGCTTCTTTCGTTCAGTATGCGCTTACACTGTCTCAGAGCTTTTTGGAATGATCTTTACCCGTACTTCGAGAAAGCAGTGCATAAATTTACATGTATATATATAATGGAATTTAAAAACGTACTTCTTTATCCAAGAAATGGGCAGCTAGCAAGCAACTGAAACCTCAGGTCCAATCTTAAAATTGAAAATTGTCTTAATTCCTGGGGAAGATGTTACACCGAGGGTTTCAGGGTGTCGATTTCGAAAATGCGCCTACGTTTTATTTCCTAGCAAACTTGCTTGCTCTAACGTGACCTTCCACCTCTTGACCAGAGCCATGACTGACCCAAATTTAAAATCCAAAATTTCGCTCAAAAAAGGCCAAGTATTCGATTTTTCATTTGTTGGAGTGTTGTTTAATTAAATCAATGGTGTTTTTCGTATTCTTCATGAAGATAATTTTCTGATGAGGTAAGCCAGGCTACCTGGTAGAAAATCATATTTCAAACAATATGCATCAGGATTAACAAGTGACTACATATTACGACTATGTACAACTAATTCAATGATTGCAGCCATAATGGTGTAATAAGCCATTCGGGAACTGTCCATCGTTTACATGGGGGATTTACCAACCATTCCGTAAACTCCACCGTTCGGGTGTCACAGCCCTGCAGGTGTCCCAGTGAAAAATAAACATGGCATATGTTGAAGATAGGATAGGCTGAAGACAATAACAACAGCGTATATGCATTGCATGCCATATCACCGGGGAAAATATTCCGTTCCAGCGGAATAAAAGACTAAATGAATGGCACAAGTATTAATGTGAGAAGAATAAAGCCAGTGTCATGCTTTCAAAACCTTATGCCTTAATACAAAATAATATTTTGATTCTAGGAACTTTCGTGCTTGTCACTCATGCAAAAACTTGCCCATGTTACCTTATAATTTTTTATAATGTTCCCTTCCCCAATACCAACCAATGGTCGGATCTTTTGCGCTTTCCCCCCAGCCCTAACTTTTGATTTTTTGACCAATAACTTTGAGATTTGGTGTGGCTGCATACTGGAAGCTGATGAATTCAAAAATTCAAAAATTTTAAAGTTTTAAAAAAGTTTTAAAAAATTTCAAAATTTTAGTTTGGTACTGGGGACCACGGGGAACCAAAAATTTTTTAAAAAAATTTGCTGAAAACTTGCATACAGGAGTTTTCTGGGGCGCTGAGCACGAATCTGCAATCCGTTTTTCGATTCAGCTTTTTGTTAGCTCAGTATAAGCTTACATCTTAAGCTTACAACTTAAGCTTATACTGAGCTAACGAAAAGCTGAATCGAAAAACGGATTTCAAATTTGTGCTCAGCGCCCCAGAAAACACCTGTATGCAAGTTTTCAGCAAAATGTTTTAACAAAATTTTTGGTTTCCCCCTTGGTCCCCCCTTACCAAACTAAAATTATAAATTTTAAAAAAAATTTTTAAATTTTAAAATTTTTGAATTTTTGAATTCATCAACCTCCAGTATGCACCCATACCAAATTTCAAAGTTATTGGTCAAAAAATTCAAAAGTAAGGGCTTGGGGGGAAAAGCGCAAAAGATCCCAATGGTCAACGGCCAATCAATCAGAGGCCAATTTTGTATAAACTGCATTTGCAGTCATGTTCAAAGTGTGATTGATTTTTAAAAAGAATTGCTTCCCAAAAAACTTCTAAGCAGGAAAAAATGCAGCATGGACAAAGTTTACCGCCACAATTCGAGACACGTTAGACAAGTTTTTAAAAACTTTTGTGTTTTTGAATAACTTCAGGAGATATGTCCATAAAACTGGCAATAATATTATTTCTTTTAGTTTGTTTACAATTTTCTTCAAAGCATATTACCTCTTTCTGTGCCTTCCAAATCAACCTGATAGCTGGATTTACAATATTAATCATAAACACAAACCCACTGTCAGAAGTATTCTATTAGATGAATGCAATGCAATACAACACATAAATTATGATTAATAACATGTTTTTGTTGTTTACAGTTATTTATGGATTTTTGCTACTGTTTGGGATTTCGGTAGTTTCTGTCCACAAGCATAACAAATTTCAACATATCCCGGTCCGGGCACGTGCAAGTTTAATGTGGAAATTCTCTGGCGCAGCGCGCGCGGAACTGTTAATCCCACTGCTTTCTTCACAAAGCCAGACTTCTTTGATCTTTGATGACAGATTTCCAAAATACAGCCAAGTCCAGCTAAAAATAAGCCAAAGCCTAAAAGCCAAAAACAGTCAATTACATGGATCAGGTTTAGACCGCTAAATCTTTCACTGGTCTCCGTTGGGTTAAGTTCCGGTGAGACCGGATTAAACAGAGTGTCATTTCTTAGACCGTATCTTTTGGTCAGTTCAGTGTACAAATCGTCCATAGAGCCTCCAGTAATCGTCTTATTAATTCTGGCCTGGATATCCGTCGGAAGCTCTCGACGATAGAAATAGGAAAACATGGAACGCGGGGCCTCGTAGTCCACAACGTGATCCAGCTTATCCCCGCCTGCGGCCGTATAAGCTGGTACGCGACTGAGAAAATCCACAATCACCGGGCACTCGTAGGACCGCTTTACCACAAGCATATGCAGAATTTCATTTAAGTCTATTGTGTCCAGAACGGTAGGATAATTACTTTTCATGGCATCAGCAAACGTGTAACTCTCTGCAATCTCTTCCACGTCCTCTGCCGTAAGATTGACACTACCCCGGAGCGTTGCATTTTCATTGGCGCCGGGGAACATGTTGGGAAAGGCGCTGGTAAAGAGTGTGTTTGTGATCAGATGGCATCGATTTGCGGAGACGAGATCGGCCAGTTCATCCAGATCCTGAAACAGGATCGTGTCCTTCCAGTTCGGATTGGATAAAATGATGGCCAGTCTGTTGGTATAAACGCCCAGTATGATGGCCATAGCAAGACCCCAGCTAACACTGGTGTACTTTTTCAGGATCAGAAACGAGTGTGCTACTTGTTTTTGTGCTTTTGTTTTCAGGAACAGTCGCCCATTCCGTTTCAGGTGCGATCCAACATTGGTGGCGAGAAGAACAGCCGTGGCCAAGATTATCAACAGGAGCCACATTTGCCAGGACAGTGATGATAGCATCATAAATTTTGTTATAGAGTCTGTTTTAGGTTTGACGAAAATGAAGGCTGGCAGTTCATCGGAGACTGGAGTGGTGCTGATCATAAATGATGACAGATTTCCCCGGAAGGATTCCTTGATACCCAGAATATCCGCCTCCCCGTGTCGGAGCAAATCTACCGCCTCATCGTAGGTAGCCACAGGGACCATCTCCATTCTAAGCCCGGCGTGGGTCAGGACCTGCCACAGGGCGCCCAGATCAGTTCCCGGATTTTCGCACAAATCCACATCCGGATAATCCGGAAAACAGTCCATCACGTAGGGAGGAAGGGGGTAGGCTACAACTCGAAGGACGGAACTGACATCAGTGGGCAGATCAGGATCTTGCGTGGTCGCTGCGTCGTCCGGCGGCAGAGAGGTCCCGTTTGGCCAGACACATTCCATTTTACAGCTCATCTTTGTTATTCCATAAATCTGTAAACAAAAAATAAAAAGATTTTAGGCTAGATTGCATTTACAACTCTCAAAAACGGGTGCGGAGGCTGCCAACATTCCTGTTTTTCGGTTCATTTTATTATACTACCAAGTGGTCAACATCACTCACAGTGAACGTATATCAATTTTTATGGTATTTGAAAATGGTAATAGTTTGCTGTGTTCAAAATAGAACAGTGTCTGTAGTTGACGTTTCCCCCCCCGACGTTTCTTTCATCCGTCTGTTTTACAGTCTTCTGTCAGATTCTGGTTTTCATAAATAATGACGTAGATCCTCTTCTTAACATTACTTCTGCGAAAATGTCTTCAAGTTGTCTGCAACTGTCGTTGAGTTTGATGAACGTAGTTTCAAACTGACGCATAGTTCATTCAGAAGTTTTATTATCGCTAAGATATTTTTTGCAAACGCTGGCATTGAATACTTTTGGAATAATCTGGTTTAATAAGCTATTTGTATGTATAGGCCAAGACTGATGACTAAACAATATAATATACAGTGAAGCATATGGTAAAGCCAGGCCCGCACCCAGGATTTTGAAAGTGGGGTTCAAGGTCAAATGCAACAGAGAGTTTTGGGGAGAAGCCTCTCAAAACTTGAAGAATTTTTGCCGTTTTGCCCGAAAATAGTACATTTGATGCATAATTCCCTCAAAAACTAAATTCGAGGGAGGGCTAAATTTGTACTCCTGAGATCGACCTGGGTGCGGCGCGGCATTGGGCAAGGGCAGTAGCTTTTAATGGATTAACGGTAGCCTTCTGAATTCGAAAGTTTATTTCTGTATGCACTGGTAGTGCATCTAGCGCGTTTTGAAATTTTATGTGTTAGCTCTTCTTTGGCTACCCCTCTCATATAGTGACACTTTGACCCTGGTTACGATACGACTGACTAGTTTTTGGTTTCTATGCAGAGTTGGAACTGGGCCGCGGGTACCCAAGGGTGTAGCAGAAGTTTCGCTACCCGCAGGGTACACGCGCGAGTGGTTGCCGGTATCTCTTGATGTGTTCACTAAAATTTTGAGAATTTCTAAAGAAGTGTTCGGAAAAATGGACTTCAAATTTGGATTCAAAATTCAATTCAAAATGGATTTCAAAAATTGCTACATTTGACTGGGTTTTCTCACGATTACTGATCTGGCCTCATATCTCTTGATTAATCCAGTTGTTTTATTTTTATATCGCATCGAGCACTCTAGAAAAGTCCTGATGACTGAACTACATAATCCGTAGGTTGTAACAGAGCTTTTAGCCGGACAGCTTATAATTTCGTTTGTTTTTATGATTCAAAACGTTTTTGGCCAGTGGTCAGTTTTTGGAATGAATATGTAATACCGAAAAACTCAACCGTTAAAATGCCCTTTTGTTTTTCTCATAGATGTTACGTTCACGTTTTTGGTAAACCTCATCCAGAGTACGTCGTTTTTATTAAAAAACAACTGTTTTGAGTAAAATTTACATAATTGGGCGAATATAGGATAAATTTAGCATATATACAAAAGTGTGTTTAGGCAAAATTGCTCCCACAAGGGTTACTCAAATTTGTTACCACAAGGGTCAGTAAAATTTGGCATTCCATCCAGCTATGTTTACGTATATTAGTCCAACTAACCGTCCATCCGGTAACCATATATAAGTATTTATGGAACTTTCGATTAACTCCTTTGTTGCTGTCGAGTTTGTTGCTTATATTGTCATATCTTCTGTTAGGGTCGTGATCTTCTGTTGTGGAATTTTTAAGTCACAAGCGTCTCCAAGCGGGTTAAACGCACTTACTGAGAGCCGAAGATGTGCTTAATTTTCAGTAAATTCGAAACCTTGATCATTTTTATTCTTGCAAGATGAATTGGTATTCGAGTAGTCTTTAAATGTTTAAGGTCTTCAAATCTACAAGAGCCCAAAAATTAATTTCGCCTTACTTAACCTAAAAACTTTTGCGGATATCTTGCTGGTATCAGTTGACTGCGGAAAGGGGCGGGGCGGGTACCTGCTTGTGGGTAACAAAGCTCACAAAGTGTTCACAAAGCCCTCCTAAACTTTGCTCCTAAACTGCTCCTATTAAGTCAAAAGATAAGAGGGTTTTCCAAGCAACTTAGGAGGACCTCCCAAACTGTTTCACAAAACTACTTGGACATTACTCTTAAATTTTAACGCTAGGTACCATTTAGGCTACAAAATATGTAAAAATTTGCATAATTGGAGATGGTTGAAAGGTCGTCCAAAAATGGATCCCCCTCTTAAGGGGGGGGGGGGTTACTTTGGTCAAAAATCGATAGTCACGGATTTCGCTCATTTTCACACATAATATGCCCCCATATGTTCTCAAAAATAACTTAGAATATTAGCGTTCGAAATCAAACTGTGACAGAGTTATTCAGGTTCAAAGCCGGAAAACTTGAAAATTCCGGTGATGAGCCCTGCAAGGTCAGGTGGTGACCAAACGCGACCGAAAACAGGCTTAACCGATACACCAAATTAAAGCCTTTACTAAGGTAATATTTAAGTGCAGACATAATGAGTGAGAAATTATCAAAAGAATGTGAAAATTATGAAAAATGGCCAGTTTTAGCAAAATTTGCTGTTTTTGTGGCAAGTTTTTTGAGCTTACTGTAGATGATAGAAACATGCGAGTACTTTCATAAGACGTGGTTTTATGCGTAGAGTGCAGCTATCTATTGACCATTTCTGTAGCTTTTGCCAATCGTTCAGGACAAGCAAAAGAGTACTGTAGGTCCTGTTTTTCATGGTCCAAAAATGGGCGATTTTCCAAAATTCTGACTTTAAAAATTCGCCAAAAATCCAATACTGAACAGAATCGCTTCAAAGGAGATAGCTGCACTCTACAATATGTCCTTAGTGGTTCTGAAAATGTTTCAGAGTTCTGACTCTTATGCAGCGAGAAATTTTTCTGCCACAAACTTTTTAACCTAACTTTTTCATTTTCCTATGTTTAACACATGTCGAGGTCACCTTTGAGGGTCTGTACAGAACGATAGAAGCAATACTTCGCAAAACGCTCTTGTCTTGTTTCGCGGACCCATGTGGAATACAAAATATGTGAAAATGAGCAAAATCGGAGATGGTCGAAAAATCGGCTAAAAAGGGACCACCCCCCTTAAACGCGTGTTCTGTGGATAGCAGAATATGCTAATGCCGAAGTTTCCACAAGAACTACATCAGAGTGCACTCCATAGAAGTTCTAAAATAATGTTGACAAACTACTTAGATTGGAACACATTCTAACCTCAGAAGTGTCTCTGTCTTTGAAAATACAGAAATCTGATTCTGAAACCTAAGATGGTTTCTTTCACTGAAAATTGCTAGAAAGCTAGATTCGTTTACTAAATTGCGTGACGTAGGAGTTTACGTCAAGTAATCAAAAATTACATTTTTACATAAATTTAGATGCATTTCCTAAAAATTATTAAGTTCTGATCAAAAACATTAAACGGCCATACAAAATTTTGGAAGTAAGATCGTTTCAAGAATAGGCAATTCCACGCAACAACGACCTAGTGGATGCACACAAATGGCAGATAAAACTTGACTGGCAGCCGAAGTAATCTGTTATAGGCTACAGTATATATGTGAAATATATAGACCTGAACAATGATTAAAAGTGCCAAGCTTATTTAAATTCAAAATTTAAATAAAAATATTGTTGGAGAACACCTAGAGTTGAGCCTGGGCCGGGTCTCGGGGCCCAGTTCTTGAAGCAGCGGGCCCGGCCCGGCCCGGTCCGGCCGACTGGGCACGATGAGATCCGGTCAAGTTTTGTTGTACATATTTCAAATTTTTTCTAAACTGTGCAGAAATGGGTTAGAAAAGCTAATAATTTAACCGTCAGCGAAATTTTGTAGGGTCTAATATGAATACTTTAAAATTTGGTTTTTATTATGCATTGCGTTAAATTAAATTAAATTGTTCACTTATCTTCAGCATGTACCTTGGCTGCGAAAGTAATCTGCAAACCATATAGTACTAGATAGATTTATGCAATAATCATGAACTGATAAAGCTAAACAATAATCTGCCAGAGACAGACAGATTCAAATACCCTCAAATTACGAAAATCTAAGAAAAACAGAATAATGTGACTAAAGTAGATGAAAAACGCATATTAATATGGCACATCGAGCAAAAATTTATGCTAAATTTTTAGCTAGGTAAGCCAAGAATTTCTAAAATTTGAGGTAAATTCAGAAAACCGCGTCAAGACCGGATCGAAGCTCTTGACCCGGTGACTCGGTCCAAAAAGTGGCCCGAACTGACTTGGTGACCCGGTGTCCCGGTTCCATCTCTGATATGCAACGCATAATATAAAGCAACGGATTATTCTTTTCCAAGGCAGCCTTATACCTTTTAAATCCTTTAAGTCTGTATAAAGATAAACCCTAATCCGAGTTTCTGTCATTTTCATAACTTCTGCTTCAGGCGGCCTAAATCAATTGCAGTAGCTAAACCGGTACCCTGTAGATAAGTGAACAATTTAATTTAATTTAACGCAATGCATAATAAAAACCAAATTTTAAAGTATTCATATTAGACCCTACAAAATCTTGCTGACGGTTAAATTATTAGCTTTTCTAAACCCATTTCTGCACAGTTTAGAAAAAATTTGAAATATGTACAACAAAACTTGACCGATCTCATCGTGCTCAGTCGGCCGGACTCCGGCCGGGCCGGGCCCGCTGCTTCAAGAACTGGGCCCCGAGACCCGGCCCAGGCTCAACTCTAGGTGTTCTCCAACAATATTTTTATTTAAATTTTGAATTTAAATAAGCTTGGCACTTTTAATCATTGTTCCAGTCTATATACTTTCACATATATACTGTAGCCTATAACAGATTACTTCGGCTGTAGTCAAGTTTTTATCTGCCATTTGTGTGCATCCACTAGGTCGTTGTTGCGTGGAATTGCCTATTCTTGAAACGATCTTACTTCCAAAATTTTGTATGGCCGTTTAATGTTTTTGATCAGAACTTAATAATTTTTAGGAAATGCATCTAAATTTATGTAAAAATGTAATTTTTGATTACTTGACGTAAACTCCTACGTCACGCAATTTAGTAAACGAATCTAGCTTTCTAGCAATTTTCAGTGAAAGAAACCATCTTAGGTTTCAGAATCAGATTTCTGTATTTTCAAAGACAGAGACACTTCTGAGGTTAGAATGTGTTCCAATCTAAGTAGTTTGTCAACATTATTTTAGAACTTCTATGGAGTGCACTCTGATGTAGTTCTTGTGAAACTTCGGCATTAGCATATTCTGCTATCCACAGAACACGCGTTTAAGGGGGTGGTCCCTTTTTAGGCCGATTTTTCGACCATCTCCGATTTTGCTCATTTTCACATATTTTGTAGTCCACATGGGTCCGCGAAACAAGACAAGAGCGTTTTGCGAAGTATTGCTTCTATCGTTCTGTACAGACCCTCAAAGGTGACCTCGACATGTGTTAAACATAGGAAAATGAAAAAAAAGTTAGGTTAAAAAGTTTGTGGCAGAAAAAAATTTCTCGCTGCATAAGAGTCAGAACTCTGAAACATTTTCAGAACCACTAAGGACATATTGTAGAGTGCAGCTATCTCCTGTGCTGCGATTCTGTTCAGTATTGGATTTTTTGGCGAATTTTAAAAGTCAGAATTTTGGAAAATCGCCCATTTTTGGACCATGAAAAACAGGACCTATAGTTCCTCTTTTGCTTGTCCTGAACGATT
This sequence comes from Trissonchulus latispiculum, assembly GCA_030248195.1. Lineage (NCBI taxonomy): Eukaryota > Metazoa > Nematoda > Enoplea > Enoplida > Ironidae > Trissonchulus > Trissonchulus latispiculum. The sequence goes on from JASAND010027897.1 coordinate 9,416, forward strand.
GGCTTAAAAAGCTACAGAAATGGTCAATAGATAGCTGCACTCTACGCATAAAATTCCCACGTCTTATGAAAAGTATCTCGCATGTTTCTATCATCTACAGTAAGCTCAAAAAACTTGCCACAAAAACAGCAAATTTTGCTAAAACTGGCCATTTTTCATAATTTTCACATTCTTTTGATAATTTCTCACTCATTATGTCTGCACTTAAATATTACCTTAGTAAAGGCTTTAATTTGGTGTATCGGTTAAGCCTGTTTTCGGTCGCGTTTGGTCACCACCTGACCTTGCAGGGCTCATCACCGGAATTTTCAAGTTTTTCCGGCTTTGAACCTGAAATAACTCTGTCACAGTTTGATTTCGAACGCTAATATTCTAAGTTATTTTTGAGAACATATGGGGGCATATTATGTGTGAAAATGAGCGAAATCCGTGACTATCGATTTTTGACCAAAGTAACCCCCCCCCCCCTTAAGGGGGGGATCCCTTTTTGGACGACCTTTCAACCATCTCCAAATATGCAAATTTTTAAATATTTTGTAGCCTAAATGGTACCTAGCGTTAAAATTTAAGAGTAATGTCCAAGTAGTTTTGTGAAACAGTTTGGGAGGTCCTCCTAAGTTGCTTGGAAAACCCTCTTATCTTTTGACTTAATAGGAGCAGTTTAGGAGCAAAGTTTAGGAGGGCTTTGTGAACACTTTGTGAGCTTTTGTTACCCACAAGCAGGTACCGCCCCGCCCCTTTCCGCAGTCAACTGATACCAGCAAGATATCCGCAAAAGTTTTAGGTTAAGTGAGGCGAAATTAATTTTTGGGCTCTTGTAGATTTGAAGACCTTAAACATTTAAAGACTACTCGAATACCAATTCATCTTGCAAGAATAAAAATAGTCAAGGTTTCAGATTCCACTGAAAATTAAGCACATCTTCGGCTCTCAGTAAGTGCGTTTAACCCGCTTGGAGACGCTTGTGACTTAAAAATTCCACAACAGAAGATCACGACCCTAACAGAAGATATGACAATATAAGCAACAAACTCGACAGCAACAAAGGAGTTAATCGAAAGTTCCATAAATACTTATATATGGTTACCGGATGGACGGTTAGTTGGACTAATATACGTAAACATAGCTGGATGGAATGCCAAATTTTACTGACCCTTGTGGTAACAAATTTGAGTAACCCTTGTGTAGAACAATTTTGCCTAAACACACTTTTGTATATATGCTAAATTTATCCTATATTCGCCCAATTATGTAAATTTTTACTCAAAACAGTTGTTTTTTAATAAAAACGACGTACTCTGGATGAGGTTTACCAAAAACGTGAACGTAACATCTATGAGAAAAACAAAAGGGCATTTTAACGGTTGAGTTTTTCGGTATTACATATTCATTCCAAAAACTGACCACTGGCCAAAAACGTTTTGAATCATAAAAACAAAACGAAATTATAAGCTGTCCGGCTAAAAGCTCTGTTTCAACCTACGGATTATGTAGTTCAGTCATCAGGACTTTTCTAGAGTGCTCGATGCGATCTAAAAATAAAACAACTGGATTAATCAAGAGATATGAGGCCAGATCAGTAATCGTGAGAAAACCCAGTCAAATGTAGCAATTTTTGAAATCCATTTTGAATTGAATTTTGAATCCAAATTTGAAGTCCATTTTTCCGAACACTTCTTTAGAAATTCTCAAAATTTTAGTGAACACATCAAGAGATACCGGCAACCACTCGCGCGTGTACCCTGCGGGTAGCGAAACTTCTGCTACACCCTTGGGTACCCGCGGCCCAGTTTCAACTCTGCATAGAAACCAAAAACTAGTCAGTCGTATCGTAACCAGGGTCAAAGTGTCACTATATGAGAGGGGTAGCCAAAGAAGAGCTAACACATAAAATTTCAAAACGCGCTAGATGCACTACCAGTGCATACAGAAATAAACTTTCGAATTCAGAAGGCTACCGTTAATCCATTAAAAGCTACTGCCCTTGCCCAATGCCGCGCCGCACCCAGGTCGATCTCAGGAGTACAAATTTAGCCCTCCCTCGAATTTAGTTTTTGAGGGAATTATGCATCAAATGTACTATTTTCGGGCAAAACGGCAAAAATTCTTCAAGTTTTGAGAGGCTTCTCCCCAAAACTCTCTGTTGCATTTGACCTTGAACCCCACTTTCAAAATCCTGGGTGCGGGCCTG
>JASAND010027898.1:0-20010 GCA_030248195.1 Trissonchulus latispiculum
TAGTTTATATTGTACTTTGGGTAGGACATGTGTTTTTTACATTGTCGAAATTTGCCCTTCCCAAAGTACAAAATATGGCTTCAAGCACTCTGACGGATGGCAGCTGGCACTTGCTGATTTGGCATAGCTGGTTAAAACCGTTTGGGTCGAAATTTGCTGCAAACACCATCACAGTGCAGTATGAAGTAAATATTATAAAATCCAATTAAATTTTACTAGTGTTCACACATATCTGTATAGGAAACAGCATGGTAAAATGCTCACCCGCGTTCACTATTCCACATGTGGGCTTAGTAAAGTCACGGCAGTAAGTTAGTGACTACAACTAGCTTCCGAATTAATTGAGCTTATCAGGAAGCTTCGTAGCAGGATTTACGTCGATGTTGGTGCTGGTGGCAGTCTGAGCAAATGTCTTTTAGGCTGCGAAAAGGTCAGTCGCAGACGGTCACAATACTTTGTTAAATAAAGAACATTCAGAAGTTTTTGCAGAGGGCTAGCAGATGAGTTTGGTTAATATTCTGGGGTAAATTAATGGGCTCTATCTGCTAGTACGTTGTTGCTTTAATTCTGATACTCCACAGCAACTGTAAATTTTTTCAGAACAAAGCCATCATCCAACAACGAATTTTCAACTGATTACTTTTTTGAAGTGCTTTATCCGATTTGGCGACACATTAGTACGCAAACCTGAACAGCTAACAACAGCTAACAACTATTCTGCTTGATTTACTGACGCTACCACAACTTAAAATGTATAAAAAAACTTGCTTAATTTCCTATAGTTAACATGTCGAAATAATTCTGAAAGACAAATTTCAGCCTTAGAATACGTAAACTATATTTTATGGTGCACGGATCAAAAGGGTAGAAACGCCTGCAATCTTTTTTTGGACACAAAATGGGAAAGTTATAATTCATGGCGATGGAAGGGCTCGCCTTAAAACGCAACCTATGGTCTGTTTTATCCTGAATGTACTACGGGAAGGACAAACCTTTCTGCATTTTGTATCCTGCAGAGGACAATTTTAAAAGTCATTTTACAACAAATAGGGCAGAGATTTTTGGATTCTCCATAGTCCAAAATATAATGTAAAATGAATTTCAAATCAAACTATCGGGCCATAAGAGAATAACACTGGCTTGAGTAAAATCATCGATTTTGACGATGGTCGAACTGATATTTTGGCATCTATACTAAGGTAAAGAGCTTTGAAAGCCCTCATTCTCGTATCCAATATAAAAGAATAATCAAAAAACAGTTTAAAAAATGAACCAAGTCTGTATCATTAACCCGTCTTTTGAAAAATGCTTTCAAGTTTTGTCCTTCCTGAGGGACGGAAAGTCATAAAGGGTGGTCGTATTGTCCTGACTTTCCGCCTCTTTCACGTAATCTGCAGCGGAGGCCGGACCTAAAGGGGTATAGGGTCTGGTAGTACCCCATGCGCCATTTAAGAATAGCTACTTTTTTGCGCCGCAGGTGCGTCACAGCGCCGCAGCGGCGCCGCAAAGTCGGCTCAGAGCGAAAAGTGACCATTTTTGTGGTCGCTGCGCAGCTCGAACGTTAAGAGCTGGAGAAGATTTCTTTTGATATTCAGAAACTACATATATTGAACTAACTAAATAGCTAAGTCTCGTTTCTCTATCACTTCCCATGCGACCACAGTGGCCGGTCAAAAATGGTGAAAATTCGAAAAATGAAAAATCGAAATTTCTCGCTGTGTATTCGACTTAGAAAGCTCAATTCTTTCATACAAAGGTTTTCTGGCACGGCGAATTGATTCCCGTAAGCAGTTTTGCCGTCGGACCCACTCATATTGCTGGGCTGGTTCCACTTTGCTGTCGGGAGGGTCAAGTCGGTACCGACTTCCAAGAACACCATATAGGACTGTGCATAGCCTCTCAAAACTTTGTCCATAGGGGTTTTCTGGTGCGCCCAGCTCATTTCCGGTGTCCGTTTTGCCGTCCGACCCACCCATTTTGCTGGGCTGGTTCCACTTTGCTGTCGGGAGGGTCAAGTCGGTACCGACTTACAAGAACACCATATAGGACTGTGCATGGCCTCTCAAAACTTTGTCTATAGAGGTTTTCTGGTGCGCCCAGCTCATGCCCGGAGTCCGTTTTGCCGTCCGACCCACCCATTTTGCTGGATTGGCTCCACTTTGCCGTTTGAAGGGTAAATCGGGTAGGGGGTCAAGTGGTCAAAAATAAAATTTTTCAAAAGTGGTCAAATTTGGTACCAAATGAAAGCCCTAAGTGAGCTGAATAACTTTTGTCATAGAATTGCATGCTCAAAGTGGCTGTAGAGTGCTGTGGTAGGGTGGGGTTGGGGACTTAGGTGATTTTGGGTCAAAAATAAAATTTTTCAAAAGTGGTCAAATTTGGTACCAAATGAAAGCCCGCATCGAACTGAGCAACTTTTGTCATAGTAGTGCGTACCTAAAGTGGCTGTAGAGGCCTATATGTATATACGTTTAAAACAGTCTTATGTGCATATTTGCATTATATATATATTTGTTAGTCACTTTTTGTTTTGTCATAGTGAGCAGTAAATTGAAAATGAAGACCTGGGCACAGGGAAGGGGAAATTTTATCCAATTTACTATCTTCTGAATAATATATTTCTTTCCTTCTATCTATTTTAGGGAGTTTGAGAATCTGTCCATGTACTTCCGCGAGTACACTGACTCTGTGCCCATGACCTTTGTCCTGGGTTTCTATGTGACCATGGTGGTAGGCCGATGGTGGCAGCAGTACATGAATCTTCCCTGGCCTGATCGGTATAGATAATTTTATTCAGGGTATTTTTTTAGGGATTTCTTTCGGGTTTTATCCTGGCAGGAGGAAGAGGGAGGAACTTTCGGTTCTCGGGTCGTGGGGGGGGGAATCTTTGGTTAATTGTAGTCAAAATTTGTAGCTTTGTTTGATGTATTAATTTTGTCTGTGGAAAACATAAAACATTCCCAGAACCGTCTTTACTGTGGGGTACAAATGGCAATTTTTAGGTAAAAATTTCCGGCGAGGCCGAAAAAGTTATAGATTTATGGCACAGATAATTTGGGCACTGGAGGAAATATCCCACTGTATTATGAAAGTGATCCCGCTAGCTTTAGAATTGTCTGTTGTATTTTTGCATTATTGTTGTTGCAGACTTGGCATCTGTGTGACAGCTTTTGTGCAGGGTGCGGACGAGCGCGGCAAGATGATGCGTCGTACCATGATGCGCTACATGAATCTGATGGCCGTCCTTACCCTGCAGGCCATCAGTGTCCCCGTTAAGAAACGCTTTCCCACCCTACTGCACATACTTGATGCCGGTAAGGTGGAGGTATGTTCATGCTTGACAACATGACTATAGTAGATGTAGGTACGAGGGTTGCAACTTCTTGTTTTCCTTAATTTACAACCTCACTACGAAACTCCATATGTATTTTACAGGCTAGTGTTTACTTCTGTACAACCTGCCTACAAAGACTCATATGTATTTTACATGTATGTATTTTTTGTTCTTGTCACTCCTTCTTCACAGAGACTCAGATCAATAAGCAGTCAAAACAGACACCAGTCTACGGATCCACAGGGGGAGATAGACAGATATCAATGAGAATAGGAAAGTTTATCAAAACATGGACAACCGGAAACCGGTTGCGCGATAGTAAGGTTGGTTAGATTTCTGGGTGTCCACGTTTTGACGTTTTCCTATTCTCTTGACAGAGTCTATGACAGGAAGAGTGAGACACTCTAGTCAGCTCCAAAGCAGTTTACCAGATGCTCGGTCGTCTCGGTACGGTACGTATGAATGCGGAAATAATCTCAGCGCTTTCCTTTGTTAACCATGACGTGTTTATATTCAGGCGTTTGAACTAAAATGCATCTGATTGCCTACTAGTAGCCTGCATCAAGCCAGAAAAAAATTGACATAATAAATTTTTCGCATGGTTTTTTGCCCTGTTTCTCTTTCGCAGGCTTTATGACCAAGGAAGAGTATGCCTTTCTGGAGGAGACGGTCAGCCCGCACGGACTCTACTTTCAGCCTGGCGTCTGGTTTGCCAATCTGGCTATGACGGCGCGAAAGGAGGGACGAATTCATGACGATCTACACCTGAAGACAATTATTGATGTGTGTGTGTGGGTGTTTTTGGATTGAATTTCGGAAGGGGTTTTTGTGGCTTATTTTTTACTGGGGGGGGGGGTGGGGGGGGCCGCCCCCCATTCGGCGACCTCCCCCCCCCCCATTCGGGGAGCCCCCCCATGAAATGCCCCCCCATAAATTCCGACCTCCCCCCCATAACCCCAAAAATTGCCAAATTTTACCGTTTTTACCCTAAATTTTCAAAAATTTTTCCGGCTTCGCCGGATTTTTAACGAAATTTTCACTATTTTAGCCTAAAAACCTCTTAAAATTATTCATTTTTTAGCGATTTTTACACGAAAAACCAGCAAAAATTCGAAAATTTTTCCAAAATATGCCCCCCCCCCATTTTGGGTCCGCCCCCCCATCGCTGGGGGGGGCCCCCATGAAGCCCCCCCCATAAATTTTTGCCTAAAAATAAGCCAGGTTTTTGTGGCTTTGGATGGCCGGGGGGGGGGTTTCGTCACACTGGTTCTTTTTGAACTGCTGCTTTTTTGCACATAGCTTTGCCCTTTAAACTGGCTCCCTACACGAGGTCCTTCTTGTTTGTATCTAATGTAATCTGTAATTTTTATCGTTATTTTTTATTTTGATTTTTTCAGGAGATGCTCAACTATCGAGGCTGGTGTGGGATGCTGTTCAGCTACGATTGGATCAGTATTCCCCTTGTCTATACTCAGGTCCAGTTTGTTTGTTTAAGATATAGTTTAAAGATCCATTCTGTCCTTTTGGGGACTTCCGACTGACATAATAGCTTAGATTTACACTGTGGGCAAGCAAATTTACTGTTCTAAACTTGTTCGGCGCATTCTTTATTATACTCATAGACATAATATACATAGTTATTGCAGGGTGTCATTTTGACATTTAATTTTTTTCAATTTAATTGAATTCAACAACAAATAACCAATTTTTTGACCTTTCTTTTTGGCCAATTTTTTACATCTCATTTTGGCCAATTTTTTGACCTTTCTTTTTGTTCAATTTTTTCATCTCATTTTGGCCAGTTTTTTCCTTTTTCCTTTCTCTTTTTTCTTCTTTGTTGTACATACTATTGCCCAACGATCGTGTTTCGATTGTTTTTGCAGGTTGTCACCATTGCCGTGTATACCTATTTCATTGCCTGCCTCCTGGCCCGCCAGTTCCTGTATGAGACGGTGGTGGTGGCAGCTGCCGCAACTGCTTCTGTCGCCAATCCGTCGGCTGTCTATGCCGTGGTCAACGGCACTCTGATGATGTCTGTGGGGGGCGGAGCCGGGGCCGGGGCACCCCAGGACCCGTTCCTGCCCCCCGCCCCCACCCCCGCCCACAGTCATGGGACCAAAAGTGCCCTCATCTCACAGTTTATACCTCTCTATACCCTTTTCCAGTTTTTCTTCTTCTGCGGATGGCTTAAGGTTTGTGATGATAGTGTGCTTGGAGGGGGGGGAGGAGTTTGAGGAAGGGTGTAATATATTTATTTTTGTTTAATTTTTATTTGAATAATGTTTTCATAATTAAAACATCTTAAAACATTTAGATTCGGCGCCCGCCCCCCAATTTTTCGTGGAAGGAAGATGATACTTGAGTTTCGTTTGTTTCTCAACTTTCTTGCGGGCACCAATCTGATTACACTTTGTCGAGATTTGGTCTGGTGTCGTATAGTTTGACTGGATGTAGTTTTTTCTTGCTCTATAGACGGCTGAGCAACTACTAAACCCCATGGGTGAAGATGATGATGATTTTGAGCTAAACTATTTGATTGATCGGAATGTGCAGGTGAATATTGTATATACTTTTCTGTTTTTTATTACTATACGGTGGGCTTACTCTAGGGGATCTTTCCTTGGGTAGGGACTTCTTGGAGAGCCCCGCCAAAATTTCTGAAGGACAAGCAAGAGGGGGGGGGGACGGAACTTTTTCTGAAAATATCATTATTTTTCTAGCATGCCGTGTTTAAAAATTGGTTTTTTGTTGCAAAACTACGCAGGCACATTTAGCGGCACATAGGATTTAGTTCTTTCTCGATTGTCGAAATTTCTAGTTTTGATTGGTTGAATATCTAACCAGGCCATTCCTGTCTGTGATAGGTAAGCTCAATCAACTGGTACTAGCTTAGCCAAAAAAACATTTTGGGGGAAGCAAGCCAAAATTTTCTTTTGATTCCCCTCGGTGTGTGAAGCATTTGGACGTTTTCCGTTTATAGATTAAGACTTCAGTGAAGTTCCTTCTTCCCATGCCCCCCCCTACCTAGACTGAATGTGGAATCTGGCACGTGACGGCACGCACTTTGTTGCTGTCAGTTTCAGCTGACTGCTCAGCAGCTGGCTTATTTTTAGGCAAAAATTTATGGGGGGGGGGCTTCATGGGCCCCCCCCATCGATGGGGGGGCTGACCCAAAATGGGGGGGCATATTTTGGAAAAAATTTTCGAATTTTTGCGGGTTTTTCGTGTAAAAATGTGTAAAAATCGCTAAAAAATGAATAATTTTAAGTGGTTCTTAGGCTAAAATAGTGAAAATTTCGTTAAAAATCCGGCGAAGCCGGAAAAAATTTTGACAATTTAGGGTAAAAACGGTAAAATTTGGCAATTTTTGGGGTTATGGGGGGGGGAGGTCGGAATTTATGGGGGGGCATTTCATGGGGGGCCGCCCCCCCCACCCCCCCCAGCAAAATTAAGCCAGAGCAGTTTTCTAGGATTGTGTTTGCTAGTGTTTTACCTACAGGTACTTTTTTTTACTAAAACTCGACTTGTCAGACCCACCTGTTGTTGTACGGTATATTATATACTATTTTTTGCTGGGTTTTTTTTTCTAGATCAGCTATCTGATGGTGGATACCCTGCACAATAAATATCCCCGTCTGGAACGTGACCCGCACTGGGGCGAAACGGATCCCGACCTCCCCTATACGGAGGCGGCTGCGGACGCCCATACCCCGCCCGCCCCCTTTCTGGGCAGTGTGGCGGATGTTAAGTGAGTGATAAATACTTACCTCAGTCTTCTGGGTTTATTTTAATTATTAGAGAGGCGAAAAGAAGTGGCGGTGGGAGCCCACACCCCCCCACCCCACTAGTGGGGGATCTTATGGTCTGGATAAGCCCGTTTTCTACATATACTGCTATAACTATGCTCAAAAATTGAGTTTGAGTACTAAAATAGACGATTTTTTTACCAATAAGTTCCGGCGACGCTGGAAAATTTTTTGAAAATTTTGACCAGAAGTCCTTAAATTTTGCCATTTTCTGGGCACCTTGTAGTGAGTGAGGGGGAAGTCCAAAAAAGTGTTATCCGAGAAAACGTGGGGGGCCCACTAAGACCCGGACCTTGCTTTAGTGCACGTTATTATTATGTCAATTGTTTAGCTAGCAGCTGATGAGTATTTGCTTGGGTGGGGCGGGTGCTCTGCTCACGTTGCGCGCTGAAAAACTGTTAAAATCATTTTGACGCCTCTGGCTTGAAGTTTCTCTTCTTCTTCTTCTTCTTCGTGTTCCTGGACCATCGTGAATGAATTCAATGTGGTTAGGGCAGACCAGATCCGTCAGATCCGCCCCACGTCCCTCAGAAAGGCAAGCACCCTGGGGGGTCCCTGAGACAAAATATCCAACCTCGGCCTGGTTCCCAGGTTCCGCCTGCGAGCTGAGCGGTGCCGGGGACAGTGGAGGATCAGGTGGGCAAGATCTTCTTCTCCCGCCCCACAGTCCGGACATGCAGGAGAGTCTGCTATGCCCATACTGTGTCGCTGTTTGGCAAGTATGCAGGAGTGCCCCCTGCATCGGAGCTGAGATAGGACCACCCGCTCTTTGCGGGTGAGGTTGACTTCTGCAGAACTGTGTACAGGGCCTTTCCCGGAGTAGATGTTGTCCGTGTCTTCCGCCTTCCAGAGACGGTTGCATTCTTCCTTGATGAACATTTTATTTTGGCTTTGGCTGAAGTGAAATCGATCTCCACCTGCGTCTGATCCAGGTCTGCCGCCGATTTAGCCAGCTCGTCAGCAGCTTCATTTCCCTGCCTCTATTCCAACATGGCTTGGAATCCACTGAAAAGTTACATGGGTTCCGTTGTCACTTAACTGGCATAGTTCTTGCCAGATGGCTACTGCGGCAGGACTGGTGCTGGCCTGTGGGCCAGACTTGGGACCTTGTAGGAGGGAGAGCGAATCAGTGCAGACTCTGACTTCTCGCTTCGGCCTTCCAGAGCAGGAATTAACCCATTTGAGAACTTCTCTGGCAGCCAACAGCTCAGTACGATAGCTGGAGCACAGTGCACCAGCTGGCACCTTTATCCTTTCCAAGATCGTGCTTTCTCCGTCCGTGATAAACACACCAGAGCCACCCTTCCTGTACTTCATCACTGCCCCGTCCGTCCACAGATTGATATCAGACGCTGGCAGCTGGGAGAGGGTTTCTTCAGCCATTCTTCTCAGCACTGATTTCTCTATATCCTGCTTCCGACCAGGACAATCATCTGCTCCCGCGAGATCAGTATTTATAGTGAGTAGGGTAGGGATCCTCCAAGGGGGGATTTGAGGAAGGCACAGAGATTCTCTAGGCAGTCCAGACAGGCCGGCAGCTTCTGACAGCTTGAACCCTTCTTCACGCCAGGAATTTTGACTGCTAAGCCGCTGCCGGACCTCCAGTAGGCTGATCCGATTCCTTGGATTCGACGGAGGCAGCCTTACTGATTTCTCGTACCCAATGGCGATAAGCTCCTTTGCTCGAAGAGAGATGGGAGGGAGGTTGGGTTCAATGCGAGCATTAGATGGCTGCGGTGCCAGGCAGGCATCCGGTAATTCTTCTGGCAGCTTGGTTCTGAATTACTTCCAGGCGATCTTTGAAGTTTCTCCTCAATTTCTATCAAATGTTCCTTTCACCTTTCCATTTCATACTTTATTTTCACGTTTTCAGGCCCCCTCCAGAGCGTCCCACATGTGGGGTTCACCCCCCCCACCCACAAAAAAATTTTCCATGTGCGCCACTTACCAGTTCGTATTACGTACTGTTGTTTCAACAAAAATCATTGAAATGCTTACGTAAGAGAGAAAACTTTAGTCTACATTATCTAATTGTCTTCCTGTCGTATCTGTAATACGTACACTGTGGGTTTTCTTGTGTCACCAGTCAAGCATTCTTGACAACTTTCGACACTTTGTGGCTAGCTAGTAGCTTTTCTGTAGCTTTTCCTGTCCCCTGTGGCAAGCCTCTTGTTAGCTTATTTAGCAAATTAACCTACTCTCTGTCTGCCTGTCTCTGTCTTAATTAGCAGAGGTGGTTGGCCTGTCTTCTGTTAGGTTAGCATGCTTTCAAGAAGACCTCTGTTTTGAAAATGAGCTGACAATAAGGTTACGTACGTATATTTGTTACCACCGAGCGTGTTTGTGTTCAAGTCTTTTTGTTTCCTGGAATAGACCAAAGGATGGATGATACCCTCTTCCTAAATTTTGGCAACTATTATACGTAGTGCGTATGTGTCTACTAAGTTTTACTGCGTTTACGTACTTAAAAACATTAGAGAGAGAGAGAGAGAGAGAGAGAGAGAGAGCGAGCGAGCGCTGTTTTAGCCTTAAAATATTAGAAGAAAACGTTTCTTTGTAATAACTATTTTTTCACTGTTTTAGCATTAACCGTGGCATGCAGTGGCAACCGTCACGTGACGAGCGAGCCCTGTGTCCCTCCATCAATCAGTCCATTCAGGATTTGGACGGGGCTGGAGGAGCCGGAGGCCTTCTGCGTCGAAAGGTCACTTCGCCCAATTTCGGCCTCTTTCGACGCCTCATCTCGGAACAGATTAAGCCGGGCTCGGGTCGTCGTACCCCATCGACTTTCAACATTGCCTCTGGCGGTGGCGGCGGTGGTGGTGGCGCCGGTGCGTCTCCGACCGATGACAGTCCACCCCAGGATGCTGACCTTGACGCGGCCGAGGAAGGTTTGGGTGCGCTGACGCGCCCTGGAAGCCGGACGGCTGTGCGGCAGCGCTTGCTGACGGAGGGAACGGAGGCCAGTTCGGTGGCCGGTGATTTGGTGGATCCTCTGCAGTCCCCTCGGATTTTGGGGGGCACTGGTGGAGGTATCGGACTGATCTGTAATCGGCATCGGATCATGGACTGCCCGGAGTGCCTGCCCCCCACTGTGGTGGCCAAAAAGATTTCCCTGAATCGTGGATTTTTATTTCCCACTGGGTCGAAACCAACCTCAATGGATAGGGAGAGTGGTGGCGATGAGGGGGGCCCGACGACCCCACCTGGGAAAGAGGGGTCCTCCCCCACCACCCAAGATGAGCTGACGGTGGACCAAGGATCCGCCCCCCTGATCTTCACCACTCCGGCCAGCACTGGGAGCACCGTCACCGCCGACTATTCCGATCCGGCTATGCAATCCTCCCCCACCTCGCCGACGTCTGGGGAGCCTGGGGCGTCCTTTCCCCCGGAACAGGAACCGATAGTGTCACCGACGACGACCGGTGGTGGTTCCGGTGGCTCCTATGCGGCTGCCGTGGTTCGACGCAAACCGCCGGCCACCGGTTCGTCGGCCGGCGGACCGCCGTCTGCCTCTTCCTCTCGGCTGCGTCAGCCTTGCTTTGACACCCTGCAGGAGGAGACGGAGCCCCTTAGTCCGATGATTTTGGATGAGCAGCAGCAGGCAGAGGGTGACGCTGAGAAAGCACCGTTGGTGTGCTCGACCAAATCTGATGATGATGTCGATGATGATGATAATTTACCGGATGTTGACTATAAACCCTAGAATTGGGTGTTGTGGGTTGAGATTTTTTGAAGGATTTGGAGAAATTTGAAGATTTTGGAAATGTTGATTTTGGTAATAGTTGACAGGGATTTTTTTCTGGACGAACTGTGCTGTAATCTTAGTCAATAAAGCGCTTAAGAAAGACTTAAAAATTGAGAAATTTTTGAAGTTTCTTGGTAAAAATTTTTTCAAATGTGACCAATTTTTTGAGTTGGTGATGGAGCCGGAATTCGAAACCTAAAATAGTAAAGGACGGAGTTGAATGACATTGGTTATCCTTCTCCCAGTAAAAAATCCCCTTCCGATTTACAGGGTTTATTGGGTTGTGTGTTTGTGCTTTGTTTAATAGTACGTAATTAGGTAAATGAACTGTTTGTGTAAATGGTGCATTGGTTATTCCATTAATCCGCAAATGTATTCTTGTAGGGATACGCCGGGGCCGTGACTCGTTAGTTAGGCCCAGGTTCCTGATAGGGTGAAATTTTGCAGATTTTTTAAACATTCTAACAAAATGATGGAATTTTTGAAAATCATTTACAGGTCGCTAGATTTCTCATCGATTTGAATGAAAACAAAAATAGAAGTAGTGTGTGCTTTGCCTGAAATTATTGCAAAATCTGAAAATTTATGCCGATGTATGTAATGTATATTCGATTTGGATTCCCTCTCAATTTTCAAGGGTCCAGGCCTCGGCACATCTCTACTGAGCTTATTCTAGGGAATTTTTCTTGGGGGGCTCTTCGGAGGAGAGGGGGGAGCCCTCGGGGGGCGAGTCATTTGGGGGGGAGGGCGAAAACTTTTCCAAATTTTCCTAAAACATGCTTAAAATTGCGCTATCTTTATAGTATCGCCAAGAATGAGCGGATTTAGTGCTTAAATAGGTAAAAATTGACTAACAATCTCCGGCGAAGCTGGAACATTTTCGAAAGTATGGCCTTCTGAGCGATTTTTTTCAGGGCGAAAGTTGGTACCAAAGGGGGCACCCACTTTTCTGGGGGGAGCGATTTTTTATGGGGGGGAAGTTTGTTCATGGGCCCCCCCCAGTAGAATAAGCTCAATTCTTTATTAGCAAGTTTGATTCTCAACTCTGTCCGCCATAATTATCTGAATTAACTTTGCATAATGTTTATATACGTATATATATTCGCAGTTTTAGTTTTATACTTGTATGAATTTTATTCTCAGTTGAAATTCTGAGTTTATTTTTAAGTTTTGAATGAAATTTAATTTGAATTGACTTTCTTCCAGACAAGCTCTGCGGTGTAAATTGTAAAGATATTCTGAGAAACAAGTTTGAACGTATGTCTTTTTAATTTGAACCTTCAAATGCGCATATCTTTAATTTAATAATTTGTTTTGATATGAAATCGGGTATTTGGCTGTTTTTTCTCAGACCGAAATTATTCGGATATTCGTTGACTGTCACTGGTAGTATATATTGAATTTGTTTTTTGTTAAAATCTATTATACAATATAAATTATATATACATACGTATATACGTATTTATCTGTTGACTATGTCCTCCTAAGAGTATATTTCTGTGCCCTGCCTTGTCCCTTTGTCGGTAACTATCACAACAAATTGAAAAATAGAAGCTTCTAATGTAAATATTTGTCTGAATAGCATAGGTGTGTACTTAGTGGCCGTAATGAAACCATCATGAAATTTTCTATTTGTTTACCACCGTTTTCAAGTGTGCCATGCAATAGACGTATTATGTGCGTTTGGATAGTTTGATTCAGCATTTATTTAACGGACAAAATCTTGGGATAGAGGTTACTGAGCTAGCTAGCTAACTTGTCCATTACTGTAGTGAAGTTTGCCAGTGTGCGGTGTGCAGTAAGGTGTGCATGTTATTGTGGAATTGTGCTTAATATTTACTGTGCTGTGCTGTGCTGTGTGCTATTCTAATCTGTGTAACAGTTTTGGGGATTCTGGAGGCCAGTGTATAATTGAATTGCTCCTAAAATTGTATTTTGAAAGATTGGACGGACTGGCTTTTTCTTATGGGGAGGGGGGGGCGGTGGAGAAGGCCTCCAGAAATCGGTTCCCCCGTAAACTTCAAATGTCAACAGAAGAATAGGGTTTTGAGGCTAAATTTTCAAAAATTTTACCGGCTTCGCCGGATTCTTAGGCCCTTTTTAGGTATTTTAAGCTTGAAGTTACGTTAAAAATGGCATAATTTTTCGCTCAGCAGCAAAAAATAGCTATTTTTTAAATATTTTTCGAAAAAATTCCCCTCCCCAGAAATCTGTGCCCCCTCCAGACCTGGAAATTTTTGCCTATGAAAAAGCCAGAAGAAGAGGAGGTAATTTAGAAAGGGGATTAATGTTACACACATTTACGGGCCAAGCTTAATATCTACAACTCTAACACAACATCGAATTTGACTTTATTCCATTTTGGTTCTCTATGTGTACAGCAGTCTATACTGCGGAATTGTACGTACATAAAATTGCGTTTGCGTCTGCTGTTTTGTCCGATTGCAATAATTTTATTGTTGTAGTTTGATAGAAGACTGATGCATTAAGCTAAATCAAAATTTTAAATTTAGTTTTATTTTAATTTATTTTATTGCTTGATTACTGCTCTGTCTGTGCTCGACTGAATAATTTCTGCCCTGAGGTTTGTAACCGCTCCTCCTACCAGACTGCGTTACTCTTGGTAGCACTTAGTTATTTTGTTTTAGACAAATAGAGTTCAAGAAAGTAAAGTCGTCAAAAGCTTTCTGCTTTGCCCAGAATTTTTACTCACATTTCACTAGATGATTACTAGATTTATTTTAAATCTATGACCCGTTTTCATTCGCGAGCACTGGGTCTGTTGTCCTTGTATTACGCTAGTGTATGTTCTTTTGTATTTTAGATAAGTGTATGTTTTATAGATAAGTAATATTTTGCTGAACTACCAGCTTTAAATTATCAGCTTAGTCACGCAGCTAACAATATTGGTTGTGCATTATATGTGTATATTATATATTGTTTTTAAAATCAACAAACATTGTATACGCGTATAGAATTATATAGTTGATTTCTTTTCCTGAACTTGTTTTAAAATGTCAGTAGTCAGAAATTTGTGTTTCATAAATGATTAAAGTATCCAGATTACGCAGCAGTCGATTATAAATTTTAATCAGTTTGTCGATTTATTAATTATATAATTGGTTAATCTTTATTGAACGTATTGAACAAAAAGGTTCCATTAAATTAGTTTAAATTTCAGCCTAGATAGCCAAAGGTTGTGGGTTCGATCCCCGCCTCAGGCCCTAATTTTTCGGGTCGGAGGTGCTGTAGTGACACATCTTTGTTTCATTCGTTCTTTCATCTGCTGAAAGTGTATACTGTTTGATGTTATTCATTGTCTTTTTAATCGGGTTTACATTTTCGTTGACACATTCGTGCTATAACATAATTGTCTAGTGTTATATTTAAGCTTTAACATTGTGTAACTGTAAAATATTGCGTTCTGAAATACCCATTTTTTATTTAGTTGATTAGATTTTTGATTTTCGTCAAAGTTGCATTCCTTAAATTCTTTAGTTGCCTTAGAATTAATTTAGCTAGCTTGCTTAATTTCACTTTTATGTTTTAGCTCAATATATACGTAACGCGTAAATGTAGCAGTTCAAGCCTTACTGAAGTCAACTTTTTTGTCTGTTTTTTGTGTAGAACGTCATTTAGTATACAGTCTTTTTTGTAAGAATCTCTGGTTTTTGTTTTCTGTATTTACTGTTTTATAATTTGCGTGTTTTTCTATTTAAAGTTGTGCTATTAGTTTGGGTTCCAAGTTGTTATTCCGCGATGTCACTGAAAATTATTTTGTTCTAGAAGCAAAATAGTAAAATTTGACAATGTGCCAAATTTAAATAGTTACCAGGAAATTTGTTACGTAAAAACATTGATGACAATAGTTTTTAGTGACGTCTTTACTACTTGGGCGGTAGTGACGTAAGGAACATGAAATTTAGAGAAGTTCGTTATTTTGTGGAGTTTGGTAGAAAGTTTGCATTTTAATTTTATCGTATTATAAAAAAACTAAATTTCCACAGTCACGTAAACAGACCCCATTCAGCTTTATAAGCTTTATTTTTCTAGTTTTTTTGGTGTTGGTTTCTGTTTTCTTCTCCTTCTCAAGGAATTCTTAATCTTTCTTGTAGATTGCCAGAACTGACAGCGTTTTATTCGTGTGCTTGTTATATTAAGCTAACATTTATGTATATAATAAATAAATTTTGGTTGTTTTTGTTGAATTATAAATAGCATACTACAATCTAGCAGTTGATCTAAATCGGACTAACTGTTCAAAAATTATTCAGCACTGAGAAGATGAGAAAGTTTGACGTGATTTTAAATTCCGAATAAAATTAAATTAAAATTTTTGATTTGGTTGCTTATTTTGCAAGAGTTTCTGGTTTTCGATTATGGTGGCGTCACATATACCTTATATTTTATTTCAAACTCGGTGGATGTATATGTATATATTCCTACGAAAACGGGAATTTTTAATTTTTGCCAACTCGGTAAAGCTTTATTGAGTTTGTACATGCACGCACAAGAAGAGAGATAGGAATGGAAAGCTAACTAAGACGCTTTGGTCAAAAAGGTGGAGTCATGGTATTGGCGATTTTCTAATCTTAACGTGTCTCTGTAGTTGCTTTCGAAGGGCGTAAAATGTGGGTCGCTCTGATGGTTCTTCCGTCCAACAATTTTGCATCACATCGCAGATGGGATCCGGCATATTGGACGCTGGATCCAATCTACCACCTAAAATAATTGGTAATCGATAATCTATAGGTATTAATTAGTAATTAAGCCTGAAAGGAGTAGCGGTTAAAATGTTGCTAATGGAGTAGCTAGCAGGCAGAATCAAGGAAAACGAGCCTCTGCTAGCTCAGTGGTTTCTTACTGCACTATTAGTAGAGGATCATGCCAAGTTTAGAGCTTGAGCTAAAATAAGCTCTAGCACCTTGTTCAAATTTTCCTGGGCAATTTACCATGACTGTCAAGGAGTGCCCGCCCGTCTGGGGGAGCTTACCACAGAACGTAATGGACGATCTGATAGCCTTGTAGAACACAGGGGAATTGCTGTGACAATTATTCAGTGTCAGCATTCTCCTTCCCTTCAAAATGCAAACGTTCTAAGCTGGCACAACCTCTTATAAGTCTCTACCGGAGTGCCGGCAGAGTTGTATGCGGGCCGATTTTTCCGGCCCGCGCCCGGCCCGCAGCCCGCACCTTATGACCGCGGCCCGCAACACTCCGGCCCGCGGCCCGCACACGCGAAATCCGGCCCGCAGGTACCCGCACGTAAAAATTGCTTCCTATGTAGTACCTGAGCACCAAAACTGATGTATTTTCAATAATACTTCCGGATCCGGCAAATTTTTCTGTTCGTTTGATTTGAACTTTGTTGTCTACCAATTAACTGTTCTTAAAGTGGTAACTAAAGCTTAGCTTCCCTTAACTAAAAGGGTACGCTGGTTAGTTGTCATGGCTGAAAAGAGGACACCGAAATGAACATTTTTGCCTTTACAACCTACGACCTATGTCCAGTGGTTAAGTCAGTATAATCAAAAAACGTTTTTAGGGTCAAAACATTGTCATTTTCGAAGAAATCAGCTTTTTCAAAAATACTACCAATTCTTAACGGACAATTTTGATCCATATCCAATCGATACGCAGTCTAGTTTACATTTATGAATGCTTACTAGCAGGAGTTAATTGCTTTATACTGGAGATTTGGCCGAAAAACAATTTTGGCAAAACTGCGATTATTTTGTTTTAAACGTCGATTTCTCAAAAACTACTCGACGGATTCCGGAGAGTTTTGGCAGAGTGGAAATTCGAACTTTCGCGGAGGGATGTTTTTCTTGGTTTTGGCTAGAACATAATGAGTAGCAAGAAAACCCAATGCGTATTTGGCGGATTTTCTCGACAATGAAGACCTGCAGGCAGAGCCAAATAAAAAAACGTCCTTCAGCCTATATGTCCTTCATATCATGGCACGAACAGTGCTTTTATCCAATTCTACAGTTTTGAAAAATCGATGTTCAAAAATGTTTGCTCAATAATTCAGGATCTTATATAACATTTCTTCCCGTTAAGCTTGAGGCCTGTACTTCAATCAGGTCTGAAAAATCCAGTATCCGTGCCGGGAAGCTGCCAGATGTCAGTATGTCTGAAAATTTTTTGTTAATTTTGCTAGTTCCGTAAGCTCACCTGAATGTAGATTCCAAGCTTTAAAACGATGTATAGAACTCTTTCCAACTTCCAAAATTGTGAAAGTTATAGCGTTTTAAAAAATCACCACAAATGCACTGCACTAAAGGTTAGCAGCACCTTAAATGAATTAAAGTCTTCAGTGAGAAGTTGTCATAGATTTATATTCAGGTGCTTAAGTTTCCAACACGAAGTTCCGAAATTAAACTAGAAATTCAGTTTCTGCGCCAATTGCTGACCCCCACTTTCAGTGCTAAACACTTAAAAAAAGTTCATGTAGAAACCACAGGATTCAAGTTTGTAGATGATAAATAAGTTTCGACTTATATATATATATATATGAAGTAGCCAAAATCGGCCCGCGCGGCCCGCGCGGGTAGTAAAATTCGGCCCGCCCCGCCCCGCCCCGCGGGTACCCGCGGGTACCCGCGGCCCGCATACAACTCTGAGTGCCGGCCGGGGTTAGGTGGCTGTAGAAAATTACGGCAGAACGAGCAATCACGAATTAAAAGATGTGTTTAGGCCGGGGCAGAATCGATTCAAAATTTGAAAAATTAAATGTCTCTAAAAATGTGTCCACACCAAGGTTCGATCCGTCGACTAGTAGGTTGCCTTGGCAGATGTGTTACCTCTCGGCTACGCGAGGCTGAATTTCACCTGAATTATTATCTCTTATGTCAGCTGATTACACTGTTCGCTTGTCTGTCACCTGTTGCGGTGGCATTTTTAACAGCTATCAAAAATTGAGTTTAACAAAATATTTAATTTAATCTTAATTAATTATGTATTATTAACTGTTATCTTATTTAATTAACAAAAGCAAATATTAAAGCGATATTTTGCAATACCATTTCTGGTGAACTGTACAACTTCTTTGTTAGTCCTATCCTCGTAAGGCTTTGCTCCGTCATTGTAGACTTCCCACATCAAAACTCCGTAACTCCATACGTCAGATTTTGACGAATAAATTCCTGTAGGAACAAATTTTAATTTTGTGACTTCAGACTTATCATTTTAATTCTTAACATGCTTTATAAGGTGAGACATTTTGACCAAAATTTGTGCCTCTTCGAATTTTGAAGACTGTCCACATATTATCTAGGTTTCCATGTCATGAAAATAATCAATTAAGTCAAGCTTATTTATTGTCATGACCACACATTCTATAAAAAATAACAATTTTGCGTTTGCGGAGGCAATTCAGTGTTCCTCTTACAAAAGAAATTTTTGAAGATTTTAAATTTTAAAAATCTAAATTCGCACCTTTCTGGATGGCCTCGGGTGCCGTCCACCGAACCGGAATAGCTTTCCCTTTAACGGCCTGATATTCGATATCCACTTGGGACATTCCGAAATCCGAAATCTTCAAAACTTTGGAGTCGTCCAAAAGGCAATTTCTGGCGGCAAGATCTCTAGAAGTAGACATTTTCTCGACAACTATACAACCGTAAACAAATTAAGGCTGAAGATTAATTATTAATTATTTAGATTTTAGTTACAATTGTAATAATTAATTTATACCGATGAATGCATCGCTTGCTTTCGAGGTATTCCATGCCTTTGACGGCGTCATAGCAGAATCGGAGTTTTTCATTGAGCGAAGTGTCGCCCTTATTTCGTTTGAGAAATTCCTTCAAGGAGCCACCTGAAATATAAAATGATTGTTAATTAATTATTAAATTAATTAATATCAGTATATATCTGCTGCTAAATTTCACTTAAATTCCTTTAATCTTAAAAATTAGACAAAACTTTTGGGGGGATTCAATCCAGACACCTTAACGTTTCCAAGCTAACGTTTTGCTACTGCGCTAACCGTGCATTTGTAAAGAAAATGAAAAAAAGGGAGTTTTTAATTGCCTTCTAAAAGACTTCAGAAAGTTGTGTTGAAAAACGATATAAAAGGGATGTTTCTTGCCTAGTTGCTTGATGGTGAAACCTATCACGAAAGTGGTTCACAAAAATTAGGGTCACGTCAGTTACTATCTGTGAATTGGGCTCAATTAAGAAGTTTGGGTTCATGAGATTATCAGCTATCAGAAAAACGTTCGAATTCAACCTTTTAAGCCCTTCGATCAAAAGTTACAGTGAGGGCAAGATCTGGAGACTGGTTCTAACGACTGTTTCTATGCTAAAATGAAATTAGTTGTTGCTGGCTGGGTCCGCCTCAACTAATGTGGACGGCAGTTCCACCCTTTCCAGCAAATTGAACAACAGACCTCTAGTTCCCGAGATCCCACTGACTTTTAAATCAAATTATACTCTGAAAATTAAAGCACAGAGAAACAACACAGCAATTTGTTGAACTGGGAAATAGCTGCATTTTGTAAATTAGTTAAGTTCATGCTTGTTCACTGTTTAATTAATATGTGTATTCTTGCTTACGTACAAATTGTAAATTAAATTAACTATGTATTGTATAAGGGAAGTCGTAATTGTAATTGTACAGTTTCGCTATTCTTTCGCAACTGAAATCTAAAAGAAACCTAAAACTTAATCAAGTAGCAAGGACTAATGTATAGTTTTTGTCTTGTTAGTGTTTTTGATTTAATAATTGTAATCTTTAAGTTGTATTTTTTGGTGTTTGTCAAAATTGAATCCGTTCACCAGTAGTTGGAGTTGAGATTAGTCAGTTTTAACCCCTTTATTTTTGCATCATCAACCGTAGGGGGTTCATCTACAGGTCCCTACTATTGGGTTATGTGTGTGTGAGTGAAGGCCAGCGAAGGCCAGTCTGAGTGTCTAGTTTTGAGTCCACGTATGTGTGAGGTTCAGCGCTACCTTTTCACGTCCATAGAATGACATCATACGCATAAGTCAGACAGAGGGGAACCCCTCTGAAATTAAGGCACAAGTCACCCCTGAAAGGAAGAAAGAAAGAAAATTAACAATTAATATTAACGAATACGTAATAATGTAGCGGGGCTAGTAGTTTAACCTACGTA
>JASAND010027899.1:0-42821 GCA_030248195.1 Trissonchulus latispiculum
GCGATCAACGCTACCACCTGTTTCGTATGTTAAAGCCATAGGTAGGTTACCATTTCATATTCAAAAGAAGGTTTTTACTATACTCCACAGATTTTCTCCTAATTGGACTGGAAGCAAAATATGTGTGCTATTCAGATCTGTTCTTCGTGGGCGTTTCATATCTAAGGGTACAGTAGATTGTAGTATAGTGGTAATCTTATTGCGGGTGTGGCGCGTACGGTCCCGGATCAAACTCGACCTCGAATCCACACAGCCCTCTTAGAGCTACCAGCATGAAAACGCCCATAGGTAAAGATGGGCGAAATATTGCGACCCCAAATTTATCAGCGCACGTGGCAAGAGATATATGCGCTATAGATTACCAGTTGTGTAAATTCAGGATTTAGCGATACTGGGCATCAGAATTCATGTTGTGTGGGTCTTTTACAGGCTGTTTCAAATAAAAAGTTAAAAATAAATGGTACTAGAAGATAAAGTGCAAGATTTCAGTAATTAAATGGTTCTTGTTTCAGTGATATGGATGGGAGCCTGTATGGTGTTTTGCTATCATTTTGGCACTGATTAATTCACCTTTGTCACTAGCTCTCTGAATCAAATAAAGCAAAACATTGGTTCTCAAAATTTGAAAAGCAGATTTGTTCATGTAAGTACTGGAAACTTAAACCAATCAAACTGAAAGACCACAAACCACGAAAACAGTGTAATGTATTGAAGACATAGTAAGACTATTGCTGATAATTCTTGGATTGCCTTGGTAAACTTGTAAACGTAAAATTTATTTTAACTTCTTTATGGGCAATATTTTCTACGGAATCCGAGCTTGCCGTTTTATTTTGTTTTTGATTTATTTTTATACTTACAAATTACTAGATATTTATCTGAAAATAGTATGTAATTTTAGACTCTTCCTGTTTTCAAACCAATTCCAGTTTCTCATCACCTATCTTTTCTGGACTGGATTTCAACAAGGAATACTCGCAGTCTTGACCACATCTGCAAATATGCATTCCCACTTCTGTTTCTGATATTTAACTGGATCTATTGGACCAACTATCCGCCCAATATTTGTTAACATTAGCCTAAATTACTGTAATGGCAGACAGACTGCAGTGCATTTCTACTTCAACTTCAGATTAACTACAAGTTTATTTAGGTTAAGATCAGTGATTCCTAGAGACATAAAATGACTTGAACAATTATTATTATTAAATTATTATATTATTATTTATTGAAAATGGCTTCCATTTTTATGCCAAAATCTAGCCGAAATATTTTCCTTTTAATAAACAAAAATTAAACCAAAATTTGATCTTACAGAATTTATCCAAGGAATTTCAGAAGAAGTGCAAATTTTCTAAAAGCATTAAACTTTTCGTGGTACATCGGCCAAATCAATTGGTTCTTTTAATTTTTCTGTGAAATCACTGTTCGATATAGGAAATTGAATAAAATGCATCCGCAACCAAAATTTTGTCTACTTCTCTCAAGATTATAGAGCAATCCTCCAGCGTGCGTAACTACGCAATCGCTGAAAAATAAGCCACATTTTTAAACATTACGGCCTATGGGATTTTAATTGAAAACTTATCATTGGTCTCTGCAGGGATATCGACATCCTTCGGTTAATCTTACTCTTCATTTATCTCATATAATAGCGGACAATTGATTTCAGCGAACAAAGAACAAAGCATAAGAAAAAATGTTTACTAAAAATGAAAAATCTTCTTCACGACCAATTGACCATGCGAATTGCATATTCCTTTCTGCAAACCAGATACTGACTTCAAAAGATGAGCCGGATCGTTTCGGCAGCTGTCAAAATATTTCGGCCCGGCCCTGCCCGCAAGCTGGCAAAATTCCGGCCCCGCCCGGCTGCAAAAAGAAAATTTCGAAGCCTTTTAACTAGCAGTGCTATTTCAAAGGCTTCAATGAATGGTGGAAACGCTAAATTGTGCTACGAAATTTTGAATTTTACTCAAAACAACCAGAATTAGTAAATGTAATGCTAATTTTAGTGATTTGACAAAATTTTTAGGGTCGAACTGGCCCATTTCGGCCCACTGCTAAAAAATTTCTCGTGCCCGGTCCGGCTCTGTTAACAAATGGATGTCGGCCCGGCCTGGTTCGGGCCGACGTGCCGAAATGCTTAACTCCACTGAGTTCTGAAAGTTTTGCACCCCAGGCCACAGAGTTGGCTATTAAATATTTACAAGAGTACATAATCATAAGAGAATGCCACAAGGCAAGCGCTATGTGATCAGAGCAAAAACTATTCTAAGTTCGCTAATGGCCCACCACCCTCGCAAATTATACCCATCATTTCAAAAAATTTCGTGCTATGTTTGTGTTCTAAAGCTCGAAGCAGGCACAATTCGCGCACGCACTGTTTGTGTTTTTGAGCTTAACCACATAAACATAGAGCAAGTGAGCGTACTCCGTGTTTCGACTAGGTACTGATTTGCGGGGGGGTCACTAGGATCTGATTTGCGGGGGGGGGGGGGGGGTCCCCCGTTAGCGAGCAGAGCATAGTTTTTGCTCTGATAACATGGTAGCTCTATGGCACACTCTTATGCTACTAGGTACTCTTGATATTAGTCCAGGCAAATACAGAATCACCGATGACTTAATCTCTTCAGGAGGCCCAATGGACTGATAGTTGTGTAATAGTATTTGACTGATTGGTTTTTCCCGAGGAATTGGAGTTTTCTATTGTGTCAAGTTTCACATTTACGTGTAGTTTCCCTTTAGTGGACTGAAAACATAAATAGAATCGTTAAAGCGCAGGTCTTTATTAGGACTACAGCATTACGAGTGATGTCACAGAGCAGTCAAGCATGGAGCATGGTTTTGTCAGTAGACGTTTTGTCGTTAGACGTTCCTCGGTAGACGTTATGAACGGTAGATTTTACCTTGACATTTTAAACAGCCACCTCGCAGGAAAGTTGCAACACTTTGTGAAATATATTACGCCTGCTACACAGTTCTCCAGGTTATTATCAACTACAACACTTTGCAAACAATACAAATGTTTAGTCAGTTCAAGAAGTTCATGAAGCGAAAATGACGGATAAGGATTTTCATCAAAATCAAAAAAGATTTAGAATTAGCTTCAACCATAATGCTGCTAGTCACTTTTATGTAAATACAAAATACATAGGTATACATATGTGAAAGAACCACGCAAAACAACAATGACTAACAATTTAAAAATAGGTTATTTTATCACAGGTCAACAAATAATTAAAAGTTAAGAAAAAAATATGATGATGATGATTATTGGATAATATTAAAACGGCTAAATAATGCTGGAAGAGACTACTATAAAAATAGTCGGAGTAGGTCGTCCAGCGAAAGGGTACTAGACGGATTTACTCGCACTGGTGGCCTACTAGAGCTAGCCCTAGAAAGCTTTATGTAACTCAACTTTTCTGCTAGCGTGTAAAGCAACTCAGCTAGTAGACCCTACCCTCGCACTACTATTGCGAGTTGCTGATTCCGCACTTGCACTTTGCAATGCAACGCTCGCATTGCGGAATCCGCAGACTAGCATCCGCTAGTTGTGGAATCCGCAAATAGTAGATTTTTATGTCATTGGCCCCAGCACTAGTTTATTCCTTACGTAGAACTAGTACATTTTATGCAACTCAACTGGCTGCCAGTGCTAGTAGCAGCCTGCAAATAGTAGGTGGATAGACTTCGCAGACTAGTCCAGCAAACCATGAAACGCAGTAAACCTGTGGAGAGTTTATTATTCAAGTTGGGTATGACAATGTATAGTATTTCGAAAGTTGAGAAATCAGAGATTTCAAAAATTTTGAAAAATTCTAAAATTTCAAAATTTCAAATTTTAGAAATTCTAGAAACTGTAGGAAAAGTAAAAGGTTTTAGGTGCAAGTCGAGAGTTTGGCCGATCTCGTTCAGGAGAATGATAGGGCCACGTGGATTTGGCGGCACGGGCCCATGTCCCGAAAAATCGCCAAAGTTCGGGCCATGTTGAAAGTTTGCCCCATCACGCTGAGTAAAAAAAGTTGGTAACACATTGCGCGTAACAGGTTCGCGACAAGTTATCCCTCTTTTAAACCCCAAAATGGGCTCGCTTGGACAGTTTTGAGTTTAGTCCAGCGAAAGCTGCGAGCTGATCAAGTCGCCAGTGGCGCTAACATCTTGCGTCTCATCATTATACACAACTACAAAATTGCAGCTTTGGATCTTCATGCATATGTAAGATAAACTAATTTAAACAAACTTCAAAGGAAACCGACACGGCGGCTTCTTTGAAGTTTGTTTAAATTAGCTATCTTACGCATGCATGAAGATCCAAAGCTGCAAATTTTTACCTAGTTATGTACAATGATGAGACGCAAAATGTAGCGCACTGGCTTGACTTGATTCAGCTCACAGCTTTCGCAAGCCTGGGTTAAACCCTCCAAAAGTGTCCAAACAGCCCATTTTTGGTTTTTAAAGAGGGTTAACTGCCGCAGACAGCATTTTTGGAGCAATTCCCAATTATAACTTTTGTTCAGCGTGATGAGAGCTTTCAAATGAGCTCAAGTTTGTAGCGATTGGAGCAACTTTTATTTTTCGGGATATGGGCCGCCGGAACCACGTACGCTCCCAAATCCGCATAATTGATACATATTCGCGTTCTCCCGAACGAGACCTTTCATTTGGTACCAAATCCTCGACTACTTTTCGTATATTTTTTTTCTCCCTACAGTTTCTAAAAAAATTTCTAAAATTTGAAATTCTAAAATTTCAGAATTTTTTAAAATTTTTGAAATCTCTGATTTCTGAGCTTTCAGAAAATATATACATTGTCATACTTAACCTGAATAATAAACTCTCCACAAAATTCACTCTTTTGGTCCAGTTTAAGTTTGCTAGACTATAGTATTGCTAGTTGCGAGTTCCGCACTGGATGTTTATGAAACGCCAGCACTGCGGAATCCGGAAATCAGCATCCACTATTGGTGAACTAGTAGACTGTTGATGCAATTGGCTCTATATAAGCATTGGTCTGGGCAGGCTCCAGCTTCATTTGATAACAGAGCTCAAGATTATACGTGTAGATATTGACTTTATAGAAGAACAAAAGAGCCTGCTAACTAATTAGTGTTCTAAGCCATCCAGTGATAAATCTTTGACGGTGCAGTGGAACCCATTCACGATAATTAAATGCATACAATAGCAGAACTATGCCTTCATTTAGCAAACGCTTTATGATTGCCATCTCCTTTAATCGTCTCGTACCGATCCTGACGGGCCTGTCGCGCCTTGTAGGCCTCTGTCAGGAGCGATCGGGCCCGTTGGGGCTTGGTCAAATATTTGTTGTACACATTTCCAAACTTGTTTCAAAGTATCTTCACCCGAAAGTCGAATTTAAGCTTCTGGGAGTTGTCTAATCTGTAATAAATAGCACAACTAGTGTTTGACACTGCTTTTTGTTTGTCGGGCCTTCACCGAGCCTTGAAGTTCAGGTTACGGGAATGAGTGTAAATCTCCGCCATGTTCAAATTTGACAGTGACACGTAATTAGATCACAGCCTAAATCTCAGTGCCAATACGTTTCGTTAGAAGCCCAATACTTTACAGGCGTCGGTTGAAAAAGAGTTACGTTATTGCAATCTGATGTTGCAACAAGCATTCTAAAATCTAATTCTATTGACGGAGCTGCAGACGTGAAAGCCAGCATGCAGTGGGAATGTCATACTATTAAGTAAAGTAATAAACTGTTTCTAGAATACCGAATTCCTGGCTCCCCTAAGAACTTTTCAAATGAGTTTCAAGTATACCTTTGAGGTTAGATTCGATATGTATTAGTACACATTTCCACAAGACATTGAAGTCCTTTTGGAATGTAGTGATTACCTCGCAGCTTTGCAATACCCAGAGCGAAATTATAAGTACAAATCAGTAATTGAAATTATGTTATTCTAGCCCGACAACACTTCTTCAAACTACTGTATAGCACAAATAACCATTCACCAGGCTGATTATTGGTTATGTTCTAAGACCATTGGATGTCTGTGAATCAGCTAATAAGGTCTGCCTTGCTCCTTCAACTTCGAATATTTCGATATTTTAATGTTTTGCTGATGTTTTGGATAATTTTCATTCTGCAAAGATGCTTGGATGCTCAGCCTACAAATCCCAGGTAATAAAATTTAACTATGATTGCTTCCATATGCTTTCACGTACTCGTGAAACGCACAAGGTTTTCGTACGCCGTAGGAATTTGTAGACAACGGTAAGCTGTGTTGTAAAGTATTTTCGCTGGGATCCAACTTTTCGGTAACTTATGAAACTTTACTCATTTAGGTTGCATCCTGGAGCTAATTATACACACAAGCATTTGTGTTTAAACTTTCTTAGACAATGATTGGAAAATAAATGTTCTATGCATGCTGCCCTATAAAAATAGATTCTTTTATTGTTGCGAAAGTGAGGATATGGGCCTATTTTTACAGCATTAACGGGTGTTGACTATTAAGGGTAGCTCTGCAAAGTGCTCTTATACTTTTCCCGTATCTGTTGTTTTCAGTGAGCAATCTCCTTACTCTCTGATGAAATGGCTGGAACAAACCCAATACGATCGTTACCTAGCTCCAACAGGTATGACATTTTTCAGTGGATATATTAACTGATCACAATTCTGATTTATGTTTTAACTAACTAACTCCTGGAACCTACAGCAGGTTGCTAACACTAGATATTAGCAAGAGTACACAGCCAACACACGCTAACAGTCGACAACATTAGACCACGCCTAGTATTACATAGCAGACGGTTGCAGCGAAAATGAGGTAAAAAACTTGGTGGAAGGAAGTTATCAACGTGGTCTCGTTTGCAAACGTATAGTTATGTCAAAGATTGCGTATTTTTAATACGGAAAATAACTTAATGTAATCCTTTTAAACGTTAAGAAAATGCGGCCGGCTTGATGTCATCAGAGGAGGAATAAATGTAAGTTTGTAGGTGAACATTTGTTGGAAGATTTCATATGAAACAAATTGAAACTACAAACTACTTGGGAATCGCTTAATGCTGAAATTGGGGTTCAGGCATAATGGAAATGAAGGGCCACAGATACCCCTCGCTTATAAAACTGTGTGATTAGACGAGTTGCAGCATGGTAGTGACGATACTTAATTTCAGAAGTATTCTGAAATTGAACAATTTAAAACACAGTGGTTTGTTTTTTCTTTTCACAGAACCTACAAATGTGTCAGTCGGCCTATACATTGAAGGAATATCCTCTTTCAATCCTGCCAGCATGGTATGTTTTCTTTGTACTTTTAAACTATTGTGTGCTGTTAAAAATATTTAGTTTGAACCTTTAGCTAGGCAAATATAGATATAAGTAACAGTGGTTAAATCTAGATCTAATTCATGTTATCTTCATACCATAGCAATCACAATAGCCAACCGCAAAATTCAGGACATGAAAGGAATTCTGTCGTGTGTTTCATGATCCTAGAAACTCAAAATTTACCAGTTATCAAAAGATATCCAACTTCTACGACAAATAGTTTACATTAATATAATTAGCATTAAAGTTCAATACACCAAAAAACAGTTGTTAATACACACTTATTTTGTGATCTAACAAAGCCTAGATCCAGCTGCCATGTTTAATTTGCCATTTGGATGGAATAACTGCGAAGAAGGTATTTGTTGGTTAATTTTATAAAATAAAAGCTGACGCATAAATATTTTAGAGCTATGACGCCGACTTATATTTGGTTCTTTGGTGGAATGATCATAGATTAAGTAATGGTAGAGCAGAAGTTATACAAACGTTTGACAAAACTGTTCTTCATGCTTTATGGAATCCAGATTTGTACTTTTCAAATGCTAATGAAGCTGTTTTCCAGGAAGTTTCAGTGCCAAATTTAATGCTGCGCATAAACCCAAGTGGTGATATATTTTTGTCCAGAAGGTGATGTATTCGAATATTTCATTGTTAACATAAGGCTATACAAAAGTGTGTCTGTCAAAGCTGTTTATTGGAGCACCGATGTCACGATGAACCTTTAAAGTTTGATATAGGTTCCCTTTTTGATATACAATCAATAGCCAACAAATTATTTCAAAAATAATATCTTCATATCAGATTATTATCGTTCCTAGCGTAAATCAGAAATAGTCAGAAATTATTTCCTGCGAACTAAACCGAATAAGACGCTTTCAAATTCGGCATAAACATTAGGCGTTTCTGGCTGGATCAGTAATAATTATTATCATCAAGAATTAGTGCTCTGCACAACCCGAATACTGATTTATATTAGTATTCAGACGTTTTTCTGATAGACTAAATTGACTACTATTTATAGGCATACATTAACATTAGGATTGAATCTGTAAGGGGTCTTTGGAATAAAGTTTGTCTTATGGGGGGGAGGTTTTAATGTGGATTTTTGAGATGAGAATGTGCATAGGGGATTCTTTGATTTGGGTATGCAAGGGGGGGTTTTTATGTCGTTGGGGGAGAGAAGGGGTTTCTTGGGAGTTGAGAGAAGTTGAAAGGAGAGTGTGGGATGAAATTGGTGGATGAAAGAGAGGGAAAGGATATGTCAGGACTTGGGGATTGGGGTGAGGTTGAAGAAAGGGGGAGAGAAGAAATGATGATTGGAAGTGTTTTAAATAAGTCTGTCCAGACTGCCACGAAATATTCAAAATTTTGACAGTCTACATACTCCAAAAATAGCAAAAAGTGCTAAAGTTTTTACGTTATTACCAATAAAAGTAGTAAAAATTTTTAGGTTTTTAGCAACAAATTGAAAATTTAAATTCGAATTTAATTTGAAAGAAAATGCTAAAACTTGCAGAAAATATGCTTGGTTCAAACTCGTTGAGGGGGTCTCCCGTTTGTTGCCGGTATGACGGTCTGCTCCCCCAGCCCTCCACGTCGTTCCGTGTTTGTAAGATCAAACAGTTGCAATAGCTTCTGTTTTTGGAATATTAAACTGAAATGAACCTCGTATCTTCAAATATGGCATAGAAGTAGCGGCAGTCAAAAGTCTGTTCCACTTTACTTTCAATTCATTCTGTCCGTCCGTGATAAGTTTCAATGGAAAAAGTAGCGGCCTTAGTAGGGCCTACTCTAACTGGATTCGAGTAAACGCTTCTCGTATTCGTGATAAGAGGTCAGAAAGCCAAAATTCTATGCATACTTAGCGTGTTCTGCTAAATTATTAAACCACTGTACTAGAACTTTCTGGTTTGCAATCACTCTTTGGTTGCCATCTGGAAGCCATTCCAACAAAAGCCCTCTCAAAATTTTGTTTTTTGTATAGATTTATATGCTTAGTTTTGGTTCGTGCTCATAAAGTAATAAGTCATTTTATAAAGTTTGTACCAGCAAATATTACGAGTGTTTCATTTTGAAGAAATCAAATTGAAGAGTCTGATTTTAGGATTACACTGACTTTATCCTGCATGATGGTCTTGTCTGGCTATCCTATGGACCAGCAAACCTGTAGCTTGGAAATGTTGAGCTGTATGCAGTTCTAGTTTATTTGGGTTTTTAATTTCAGCATCTGCGTGTTGTGACCAGTGTTTGCGCTACATGCTTGTTGCACTTACGAGATTTTAACATATAAATACAGAGCGAGTAAGAGTTCGCAATTGTGTACTGGGTACTCATTTATAGAGTAATTTATTGAGTAGGTCACTAAGTACTCAGCTCTGGCGATTAGCGGTTATTGCACAGATAATATCCTGCAGCTAATAACTAACACTTGTCACGCACCTAGTTCTGATGCACTCTTATATAAGACTGCGTCAGATATTTTTTATTCAGATTACTGATGCCTATTTTAATTTAATACTTCTTAGGGATGCTTGAATCTGTTAGCGTAGGCGTGGAGGAGGAACGGGTGCCCGCTGATTAAAATTTACTCTAAAGTTACTGCTGAAATCGTCAACGCTAATCTGTCATTGTAAAATTTCCAAAATTGTGATATACATGCGATGCATGTCCGGGATTCATATGCTGATATAAAAGAGTGTTACCAAAGACCCATCTAAATGTTGGTAGGACATTGGTGTAAGGACATAACACATAGGACATAAGAGACTGAAGCATCTGTTACGCCTTTGCTTACAGACAGCCAAACTGTTGATGAAATCAATATGAAGTGGAAGGAGGGACATGGAGTTATTATCGATCCACTCATCGAACTACCGGATTTTAAAATAAACAATGTTACTACGGGATACTGCAACGGAACCTTTCTATCTGGTAAGTTTCATTTTTCCACTTTCATTATATTAAATTTTCATGGAGGTTTCAATGACACACGAAAAAATTATTCCGTTATGTGTAAACACCTTACCATGGAACGAATGATGGAATGCAATGGGTCAAAACAAAACGTTTAGCCAAAACGTCTAACCTTCATAACGTCTACTGACGACGTTTTGAACGTGTGACACAATTTTAGGAAAAATTAGACGCTTTGTCAGTAGACGTTTCGTCGGTGACGTTATGAACGTTAGACGTTTTGATTTAGACGTTTTGAACGGACACCAATGTAATGGTTTCTGATAACAAAAATAAGAATTAGTTCAGTAAATGGTTATTGCTTTGAAATTGTGCAAAAGTCCTGCAGGCCCAATGTTTGCAATGTGAACCGGGCTTTTACAATTTTGCCCCCAAATTTGTTAAAAACCCGGAAAACGCTGATTCTTGGAGGTGAGTTGGGTATATGGTGGGTTAGGAACATACCCAAATACACAAATCAACAACCACAAGCAAATCCAGCCAAGCTGACTTATAGTCCTGCATAAAAATATTTAAACAGATTAATTCATATATCACCCTAACGTAGCGCTTACCCAGACTGTAAGTTAATCTTAGACGTAATGTTGCCTTCGAAAATGTATTTCAAAATCCTGTTTGCCTGCAAGCTGACAATCTAACTTAATAGACAACCTTTTATTAACAGTTGAACTGCATATTACTAGAACTGTTAAACTTAAAATTGGAACATGCTTTCATGGGCTTTCAGTGGGTCTGGATCCAAATGGGATTTGCAAGAAACTGTGAGTTGCGGTATCACTTGCCAACATGAAAAGTTGAAAAGAAAAGCCAAGTCGTGACGATTCGAACTAGCTTGGCTGGTCCTCCTTAGTCGTTGTCTCTAAAAATGTTTTAGTTGTCGCTACGGCCAGATTCCGCTGAACCAAATAAAATTGGAAACATCTAATGAGCGAATTTGGGTGGGATGACCAATCTTTGAAAGTTTTGAAAAATGAATACAGCAGATTTTACAAAATACCCCCTCAAGAACTGAGTTTGTCAGCTTAAACAAAACAGCTACATTATTCTGGTATTCAGCAAGATTGGCAGGAAAGGCTATGTTTGTGGTAAGACTTTGAGTGTTTCACAGGGATTGAGTTCAAAGTTGTACGTTAATCTTGATGGGATAATAGCATCATTCATGAAATGTTGGAACAGTTTGCATATACATTTTTAGGAGAATATTCTTGCCTTGAAGGACAAGTTCATCTGACCAGGCTCTCTGGTTATCACATGCTTCAAACATTCGTTCCAAGTGCATGCATTGTAGCGATATCATGGATCAGTTTCTGGGTGGATCATAAATCAACTGCAGCCAGGATTACTTTAAGTGTAACCACATTGCTAACGCTATCTACACAGGCAGCCGGGGTGATGTCCAATTTGCCGCCAGTTTCATATCCTAAAGCTATTGGTATGTTAAATTTCCTCAATATAATAAATAAATCCATACCCAAAAGTAACTCCTATGAATTCCACAAAAATTATACTGCTAGTTTTCTTTTGCGGCTGCGTTGGGTCTGGATAGTGCTACCATGTGTGTGAACTGTGGAGCTACCCATCAGTTATAGAAAGTGTTGTTTTATTCTTTATTCTTGTGGCTATTCCCGTTTAATCTAGTTTCTTTGTATGAATATGGTGCGTCAATCAAGAAACATTGAGTAGCGATCCTGAATTTTACCTACCTGACACCTGCCTACCTAAAAGACTTATCCTCTCGTAAAAGTTCATGCTAAACTTGTTTTAGACATCTGGATGGGCGTCTGCATGTCGTTTGTGATTGCTGTTCTTCTTGAATTCACGTTTGTAAATGTGCTCCAAGAACGAAAGGACACAGAACTGAAACGAGGAGAAACATCACTGGCAAGTTTACCATTTTTACATAACTATAATACATAGTTTTATAAAACGCGTAATACAGATTGTTACACTACTCAATCGTTTAAAATTGACACCACGCCAAAAAACCCAACGAATACCGTAATATTATAAGAGATACTTTTCTAATTGAAACACTAGAACGCCCTTTCCACCCCCTGCCTTTCCACCGTTGATTGCGCCGGTAAGGATATCTGTAATAAACTTTGAAAGTTTCGAATCTTACCATTTGCGTTAAGTAAAGTAAGCTAAACTTGCTTCAATTTACTAGTTTCGTTGAGCGATGAAAGCCAACGTTTCTTAGGACTCTGAATGTGCTGATCATATGCTGATTTTGTGTCGAGCAGTGATGGCTTAAGGATACATTGAAACGCATTGATGTAACGTTTTCATGTAAGCTAGCTAGACCTGTTTCGAGTCACCTGAAAGTTTCTGTTGCTGAACCGGGTCCCAGGCTAGATAAGCCAAAGGAATGCAAGCAATCGTTCTCGAAGGAATCGAAGGAAGCAAACTCTGAACAAATCCTTTCTTGACACAATGTGACATGTATACATATATTTAAATAAGATATAGCATGCAGATGTTTAAAGTGATAATGCTGTAACAGGTCATTATCTTACAGAAAGAGCTACAGTTTAGTTCGTGCAATATACAGACATTGCGATCGTTTTTAGGAGTCAGCATTATCCATCCCTGCAAGGTCACATGGGTTATTTTGCGTGAAAATACCCTCAGCTGTCAACGTTGATAACACCTGCCGATACCTGTTTCCATCGGCATTTGCTCTCTTCAATTTGGTATATTGGTTTAAATTCCCACCCAGTTTCTGATCATAGAAAAATGACTTTAACTATACGTTTAGTCCCTGGCATGACGAATTCCGCAATCATAAACCTATGCAACTGTATGTATGAACTGTAGTTACTGTTATAATTTTATACGCTAATCTCCCTTTAGTTTTATGTCTAACTTGCTGTCTGGTTTCAATCGAAGCCAGATTGCAAAGAAACTTTTTGGCGTGAAGGGATTCCTGTTAGCTGTGCTAAGGCATGATTTTGATGCGTCCCATCCGCGGAATCTTGTTTTGTTTGTGTACTCAATGTTATTTCATAGAAGCATAATTGTTTAATTTATTGTAAATGACTGCATATCCCAAAAAATAAAGAACTGTGTCTTATAAGATTATACTTTTACTCACCCATAGCACTTCATAGTTTCCAATTGCTTTACTTTTAAAGGCTTCTCCAAAAACATGTACTTTTCAATCTTTTTGTAGCATACCTACATAGCCTGGTTGTTCGATTATGTGCGTGATTGCGAGTTACTCAAAAACCTCACTGAATTAGGTAAATTAGAGAAAAACCTGTGCCTATAACTGGATGCATTCTATTGCCCACGGACAATAGGTCTACCCTAACTAACCGAGGTTCTGATAGACCAGTTAGTTGTTGCCATAAGTGAACAGTTCGACATTTGGCCGATCTAACCATTGGGCTAAAAGTAAAGCTTATTTGTGCACTACTTTTCTGCACTACTTTTTGATAATACAATGTAGTAGTCATAAGTCACTCAAATTTGTGTAAATGTCAATTTTTGTGATATGAAAGAAATTGCTTCATTAGCTCAAAACTTGCACCAGGGAAGGACTTATGTGCGGTAAACTTAGGAGCTATACAAGAAGAGTACCCTTAAAATGTAGGAAAGGGTTCGAATTCTGCTCCGAAATACATCTCAATAACGTTTGGAGATAGTAACAGCTTTTTCTGTTACCGAATGAAGCAGTGTTAAATGGAGAAGAAAATCTGAAGCTTTGTTTTTACTTTAATTTACTTTAATTTATTATTTGATTTTATAAAATTAAATATTCAAGATAATACTACGGGAGGCCTAACCAAACTGCAACATTGTAACCTGATTTGTCCAGAAATCTATCAAATAATCACCCTTTGCAATGTTCGGTAGTTTCGCGTATCTTGAGTATAAATTCCTATACGTATATATGGGCTCAATTGTATGCCAGTTGGTTTTTGATCAAATTCTTGTAGCCAACTTCAACCTACGGAAGAAAATTATGTGCTTAGCTTATGGAAAAGATAGACTCTGGCAGGTGCAGATTCTTATTGCTAGCATATATTATTCATTTGATTAACTCAGTCACAACACAAATGATCTGCACTAATGTGTTCCCATTGTCTTTGTTGAAGTTTGGATCAATAGACATTTTGTTAATAGACAGACAGATAGAACAGAGAGCCTTCTTGTAAAGCAAATCTCTCGTTCTTAGGGCGATTATTCTTTTTGGACAGACCAAATTTGACCTATTAATTGCCTCATTCCTTGATTTCGAAAGCCACTCATGCTTTAAGGTGCGGCTTATCATTTTACCATTTAATCCATGTAGTAAATTCAGCTAGTAAATTAAAAGTATTAAGCTAATTCAGGATCAGGAGACTATTTTGCCGGATTGTAGAAAGATTGCAACTTTCGATTTCTTGCAGACGAGTAAAGTTCTTGCAATTCTACAACACTACTGCTACAATGTCACTAGGATAAGAAGCGGTTTAGTTTTAAAGTTTTCATAACTTTTACGTAATTTCTATATAAAGCCCACAAATTGATTGATTAACTAAAACCTCTTGCTGATTGATTTCAAGTAATCCAAATCGAATCGGTATCCTAAATATAAGTATCTACTTCTGCTATGGCATATCAGTTCGTAGTCTGCGTCGTGATTTTGCTTGGACACGGCATTGTTGCAGACGTCAACGCGACCAGGTAACAAACACACGTCATGTCAAGTGTTGTTTTGCTTAATTTAAATGTTAGACCAGTGTTATTCACAAACGTCGACAGGTCAAGCAGAACTCAAAAGATAGTTTTCAAGTGCAGTGAAGCTACCATAACCTATCAAGTGGTGTTTACTTTTCTAAATAATTTTATTGTTGAGTAAATAGCTACATCTATGAAATCTAAAATTTAAAATTTTAAGGCTAAAACTCCCAAATCTCAGTGAAGTTTAAATAAATTCAAGCTGTGATAAGTTTACAATTGCAATATATGTATTTCATAATTTTTTAAGGGTTCATTCGCCACAGCCATTAATGAAGAGACTTGCAGCTGACAACTATGATCTGTACATTGCGCCAAAATCAATTGTTTCTGGTGAGTTGGTTAAAGGCCGGTGTTAACGGCAGAAGTTGGTTCAAAAAATTGCATGCTGTGAAATAGTTAATTGAACATTTCATTTATCTTTTAACAAAGGGTAGGGTCCCTTCTGTTCAAAGATTAAGCGGAATCGATTTACATCAATCCCCATAGAAGAAACATTACCTTGGATTATAATTCGAATTAGAATTCAGACTAGAGTCCTTTCAGGCGGATTGAATTTAGTCCATTTTCTTGATGAACCAAGGATTTAACATAATCCTATTTCTAGTATTAACAAAATCAACAATTCAATTTTAATACAATCATGTTTAATTAATTCTAATCCGTTTGATCCTTCTTCTACATTTTCAGCTGGTTTTTAGTTCTCGTTTAGATTAAACGAGTTATTGTTTACTCGTTTATTAATTAATTTTATATTAAAATGGTCGATTAATATGCTGAGATTCGAGTTTATTTTAATCAGCTTTTCCGTTTAATCCAGTATTAAAAAGCAGCGAAATAAAATTTCAGTCCTGCTAATTCGTTTTAATTTGTTTAATTCAGCCGTTTCAGTCTTTAAGAGAATAGGACCTCTGCGTTGGAGCCAGCTCAATTTGGCCCAGCTTAGCCGAGCGGCGGCTCGATTCAGGTTGTTGTCAGATCGACCGCTGGTAGGTGTGTAAGCGTAAGGGCGTGCTACGCTCAAGGTGTATGCATGTACGCACACTATAGTGCTGAAGTTGTTCTAATACTCAGACAGTACAAATCTTGTACTGCCTGCGCTGACTAGCCTAGGTCGATTGTACGTCTTCGCTTCAGCCCGCCACCTGGTCTTCTTTTCCCGACCGGTTGAGCAGAATGAAGTTGCGCCGACCGCCGCCTAGTTTCTGTCGCTAGACAACACAAACAGGAACGACGAATATAGAAATCCAATCTTGCTTCATTGACAATGGCTATATTTTGCAAATGAATTTTAACATTCTCATTTTAACATTCTTGAGTAGTCTGTTTTCAGTGACAACAACCTCGTCTGTATTAAAAATTATATGAAAAATGATCTACGAGAAATTTTATGGTGATTTACTCAGTCAATTATACAAGTTATTGAAGCAAGAAGAAAAAATTCACAAATTTAGATTTTCAAAAATTTCTCGAGTAGGTCTCAAGTTGGCGAAATTTTCTCTGGTCGAAATCGACCAGAGAACTTTACTCGAGAACTCGAGAACTTTTTCAGCGTTATTTTCAATGCGACTTGCGGATCTCAAAAACTTCCAGCGTAGTTTAGCTAACTAGACTCGAGAACTCGAGAACATTTTTATGAAACTGGTCCTAGGTTGCATAAACAATCAGGACGTAAAGAATTAGGATAACAGGTAAAAAAGGTAAAGGTTTACCCAGGAGATATCTCCGTCCTGCCACAGGACAAATTTCTCACACAGGTCCATAAAAAGTTTTTCTTGATTTAGGACGAACTAATGTATCTGTTGGCCTTTATATTGAAGGGATTTCTTCTTTCAATGCTGGAAGTATGGTAATAATGTTAACTTCCAGTAATACAGCACGCTATTACAAAATGCAAAACCTTGCATCACTGTGGCCTAATGAGAGTAAAATATTTTTATATAAAGTGGGTCACTAACAAAGCTAAAAACATTCCAGATTGGTTTAGTCAAAATAATATATTATTGGCAAATTTAGTTTAACAAGACTTGTTACCGGAGGGGTATTAAAATATGATAATGGAGTTAGTTTGAACTTAAATATTGATTATTTTAAATTAAAAGTTTGCTGAAGTGTGTAACGTGCTCATTAAGTTAGGATACCTACTACCTTGATAAAGCTAAAACCTGCAAAATTATAATTAGTGAAATACAGGGAAACACACATTACTTCACGATAGTAAGATAGACTCGCCAAGGCTCATAACATGGCGAAACTGTTTCCACGACATCCCGTTAGTTGTCACTTGCTACCTCAACAGCGCAAGCTGCACCTGGAATTCAGATCAGCGACGTCTGAAGTGGTAATGAACGCACAAGATTTACCATATCGTTTACAGTAAATAATTGTTCTGCTGTACATAAATAAATAAAAGGTATCATTTGTTGGTTGACGTTAGCGTCAGTTGCTTATTTTGCAAATATATTTCAACATTGTTGAACGCCTCCATTCCATTGTAGAATAAAATGTAAACAAAGCAAAAACGATTTATTAAAATTTTCAGAGTTACAGTGTGGATTTGTACCTGGTGATGTGGTGGTCAGACAGTCGCCTAAGGCATCCTGGCCCCGGAGAGGTACAAACCTTCGATCAAAACTTACTGCAATCTTTATGGAGACCGGATTTGTATTTTGCGAACGCCAAAGAGGCAGAATTTCAGCAGGTTTCTGTGCCAAATCTTATGCTCAGAATCAGCCCTAATGGAAATGTATTTCTTTCTCGAAGGTATGTAATCTTTACGCATGTAAAAGCTGAACTCATTTATAATTCAGTTCCGTTAAATTACTCTCAATTGCCAGAACAATATGTAACCTACATGTACTCTAATCTAACATCGATATACAAGCAAGCACGATACTTTTAAGCTTTGAAATTTTTAGTTCTAATTCTAGTTTGCGATGGTTATACATAAGCATACGTTAATAGGGTGTCAATATACTGTGCCGCCTCTGAAAAACAGTTTGAGCAAGCTTGTACCCAAGGATTTCATCGATCCTGTTGCCACAAACAATTAAGTAAACGTCACTTATTTCAAAATCAACTATCTGTCGATAACAGTAGTGGAATATGTTTTTAAAAATTTCCAAAAATTGAATTTTTGGAAACATTTTCCAAAATTTGCGTATTTTGAAGAAAACTAGAGCTTTTCGGAAACCAGTGTTAGACCTAGATTTTCAGGGTTTGTAACCTGTTTAGGCATAGCAGTCTGCTTGAACTCCTTGGAATCCGCGTTGACCAATGAATTCGTTCTTAGGGCCTTTTCGCGCATTGAGTTAATTGAGTTAAACGAGTTAAAATTAACGCAATCCTTTTCGCTCACAGGGTTAAAAGAGTCAAACAGTTCAGTTTACTTCGCCAGCTGGGTTAAACCAGAGTTGGAAGCGGGTACCTTTTTGGCGACCCGCCCCGCCCCGCTACCCGCAAGCTGGTACCCGCCCCGCCCCGCCCCGCGGCCCGCGGCCCGCAGCCAACTGATACCCGCAAGATACCCGCAAAATTTTTCGAATGCTATATGATTACTATGCCATTAAATTTATTAAAAAATGCCAATAGTGTAAAATAAACTTTTATTTAATTAAACCTTCTAACCCACATATATACTTTACCTAACAGTGTTGAGTTGTGTTCCCGAAATAAGAAAATTCACCCAAATTGCTGAAGTTTTCAAACCAAAACGTTTTCAAAAAGTTTAAAAATTTAAACTAATATACATTTAATTAGGGATGCACCAGGGCTTGGCAACCGATGCCAACCTCGGTGGTTAAGCACCGGTGCTTTCTGGGACCAAACATTTGTAATTTTTTGACAATTTTTAGCCAAAATTTTGGAATTTTTAAAGTCAAAATTAAATTAAACTGGTACAGATCGTTCATTATAATTGTCATCAGTTTGAATGGAAACAATAATAGTAATTTTGCCTATACTTGAATTAATACCAAAATCGGAATTCTTAATAACATTCTCCTATCTAGACTTCCAATTTTCAGGCCCCGGCCTCGGACCCGACCTCGGTGCATCTCGACGAAAAATTAATGTTGGACTCATGTAGTTTCGAAAGAAGACCGATATTACAAAGTTAAAGGCTATTTTATTGAATCAAACGCATCTTCCAGAAATTAAAAATGCTCAAGGTTTTGAGTTTGCTGAAAATTATGTATATATTGTTCGGCTATCGAAAGCGCATTTGGCCGGGTAGAGGACAGAGGCCCTTGGATACGTTTAGCGGCGTTAAAATTCCACTATTTTCACCAATTTTTCTAAATTATAACTACAAATAGCGATTTTTAATAAAAATAGCATTGCTTATGCTTAGACGATTTTTTAGTAAAAAGATCAGGCGAAGCCGGATAATAGTCAAAAATGTGAGTCTGGAAACTTTCTTTCTTAGAGCAATTTTCATGCCCCGTGTAGCCGAATTTTTTACCGCCTGTAAGAGCAATTTTGATAACCCTTCTGGAGGAATTTGCAGAGAGGATTGGAAA
Organism: Trissonchulus latispiculum; assembly: GCA_030248195.1. Taxonomy (NCBI): domain Eukaryota; kingdom Metazoa; phylum Nematoda; class Enoplea; order Enoplida; family Ironidae; genus Trissonchulus; species Trissonchulus latispiculum. The sequence continues at coordinate 19,531 of JASAND010027899.1, forward strand.
TTCTTCCTTGTCCACCTGTGAAGGTATACATGTAAAACCTCCACGATTGAATTAGAGAAGAGGATTTTAACGATTGAGCTTTGCGGATGTTTGCGGATTTCGGATTGATTCCAAAAATTGACCACGAGCTATTATATACGTTCTGAATAATAAAAACAAAGCGAAATTATACATAAGTTCCCCAACTAAAATACTGTTGGTTACTACCTAACGGATTATGATAATAGTTTACTCATCAGAATTTTTCTAGAATACCTACCTATATAATATTAGTTTGTCAAATTTTTTGAGCAAACATTCCCAGTTTCGAATTGAAGAATTTCTTGAGCAAACATTTCCAGTTTCGAACAATGGTTGACCTTATGTGCCATTCACTAAAGGAACACATACAATCAAGGCATTTAAACTTTGCAAAAACGGCACGAGCAGCAGTCTGTAGGCTGAGCTATTTTGTACGTCTGCTTACTGAAAGCGAGAGATACATGTAGAAAGCTCTACAAAAAGAGAAAAAGACTTATGATTACTTTTCTGGATATAACCTAATAGAACAAGTTTAGTCAAACGCCCATTTTAACTGAGATTAGTAATCGTGAAGAAGGACACTCAGCGAAAATCAGCGATTTTTTAAATCACCAAACACGAAACCTATTTTTTCGATCATTTTTCAATAAAATTCCCTGAATTTTAGTGACTACATCAACAAGAGATACCCGCAACTACCCGCGCGGGTAGCCTGTGGGTAGCAAAATTTCTATTAGGTACCCGCGGGTACCCGCGGGTGCCCGTGGGTACCCGCTACCCACTTCCAACTCTGGGTTAAACGAACTTAAATTAAACTAAATTAAATTTTAACTCTATTCTTTTAACTCTATGAAAAGGATAAGATAGGATGTCAGCTCCTGTCAACAGTATAGCCAGCGAGCGGGTGATACATGCATTCTGAATAGAAGGAATGTATTATATCAAATAACTCGACATTAATGCGTTTGTAATTTGAATTTGAGACATAGCTTCTTAGGTTTTTCCAATAGTCCTCTCAACAAAACCATATCAAGTTCGCTTTCACGGTATGCGGGCCATAGTTTTTGTTAACTTCTTAACAATTCGTTTAAGGATTACTGTGACACTGTCCTGCATGATGGTCCTCACAGCCTATCCAATGGATCGACAAAGCTGTGGCGTGAAAATGCTGAGTTGTAAGCGTTCAAGATGCATTAAAATGTTTAATTTTTGAATGATCTGATCATGTTCCCTCACTCAAGTAGGTTTCTTTTTATGCAACATAACACGATAACAGACTACAGGTAATGTTCATTGACTTTTTGAAAGCCTGGTTCTAAGTATTTTATGGGGGAATAAGAAATTCTTGCTAAGAGCTGAAATATTGGCGAATTGCGACATTGTTTTATTACTGTAATTGCGTTGATATTCTTTTACAGATCTACAGTTTCAGCAGAAAACAGCAATTACTTTTGTTGAGATGCAAATTATAATAAAACCAGTAAGGCGAAAAGTACATCTTCACTCAACATCAACATCAGTATAATGGTTAATTTTTAGATAGCCAAACTGTCGAAGAAGTAAATATGGAATGGCATGGAACACTAGGATTTCTAGTCGCTAGCGATATCAAACTACCTGACTTTCAGATAGATTCAGTTTCCACGGAATACTGCAACGGAAGCTTCTTTTCAGGTAGTGCCGCCAAGTGCATATGGCCTGAACTTAGTTTATCAAGAGTACATGACGTAAAGCATGCTTGAAAACAAGTCTACTCAGTTGTTTCAAAGTACGTCTGCTGTCGATTCTATACCCGAAAGACAGCCAGCTAGCTATGCATCTGTAAGATACGACCAAGAGTACATAGCATAAGAGTATATCTATGCCAGTAGGCATGCTCAGAGTTGTATGCGGGCCGATTTTTCCGGCCCGCGCCCGGCCCGCAGCCCGCACCTTATGACCGCGGCCCGCAACACTCCGGCCCGCGGCCCGCACACGCGAAATCCGGCCCGCAGGTACCCGCACGTAAAAATTGCTTCCTATGTAGTACCTGAGCACCAAAACTGATGTATTTTCAAAGATACTTCCGGATCCGGCAAATTTTTCTGTTCGTTTGAGTTGAACTTTATTGTCTACCAATTTACTGTTCTTAAAGTGGTAACAAAAGCTTAGCTTCCTTTAACTAAAAGGGTACGCCATGAAAAATTTTTTGGGCTGGGATTTTGCTCATTTTTCAAAAGTTTGTCGCATCCTTGAGAGCGCGTTTCTTTCAGCACCTTAACAAGCTTAACTAACCAGCTATTAATTGTACGAAATATGAAAATTGGTTTTGAAAGCGGCGGCGCCGCAGCTGCAGCAAACACACACAGTTTTTCCCATAACGGCGTATGCTGTGGAACTTCACTCGGCTGTTTAAGGTACTGGTTTAGTGGTTTTCTTTCGGGCATTTTTGACTCATACGACTTTAATCCTTTATTTAAATAGCTGAAACTTTCCAACTATGCTCTTTTGGTGCTGTTTACCATTCTCGGACCAGTCCCGCATTTTTAGGTGAATAGATGGTAACTTTAGGTTTTTGCCACTATTCTCTCAGGGCCTTTTCGCGAATGGGTAGAGTAGAGTAGAGTAGAGTAGAGTTAAAATTAACTCTTTTAACCCTTTTCATAAATGCATGGAGCTAATGCATGTTTTTAACTCTTTTAACTCTGCAGGGTTAAAAATGGAAGAGTTAAAAGAGTTAAAATTCGAAGAGTTAAAATTAACTCTGCGCATTCGCGAAAAGAGTTAAAAGAATTAAAACTGGAGAGTTAAAATTAACTCTCTGCATTCGCGAAAAGAGTTAAGAGTTAAAACGGGATAAGTCAAAATGAACACTGTGCATTCACGAGAAGAGTTAAAACAAAATAAATTAATTAATTAATAAATTATTTATTTAATTACTTAATTAATTAAAGTAAAATAATAAAATTAAATAGATGAACATTGTATTAAATTAAATTTCATAAACAGATTTCAAATTTCACTTGAAATGGTTGCCCTTAAAAGGGCGGTTGGGATAACAATCGACCCTGTAATTCTGTTATGGAGCGTCACCAGCTGAAACGAAAACCTACACTTAGGCTTTCGCGCAATGTTAGTAGAGATATTGTTTCAAAATTTTAAAGTTTGCATTAATTTTTAATTTTACAATCTTACTTTTTGGTTTATGTTATCTGTAGCAAAATCAGGTCTTAATAAGTATACTTTTCGGAAAAAGGCGGTCGATTGGTTCCAGTTTTCTCATATTCGGCTTTAATGTTGCTAGCTCTTATGCATACTTCAAATTTGCATTCATTAAGTGCTGTCAAATACCTGGCAAAATAATTTATAAAATGGTTATTTATAATTAGTATTAGCTCCTATAATTAATTCTAATTAATTATTACTTCTAATAAAGCAGCTTGTTTAAACAAATTTTCCATCTATTTTCCATGTTATTAAATATTTCGTTGCTTTTGTGAATAATTCAGCAGAATGTTGGCAAACGTTTAATCAATTTTGAAGTATTACGAACCATCCAATGAAATTACGTGCTGTCCTTTCATTGGTTAGATTGGAGCAGGAATGTATAAAGTGAGATTTTCCTATGTTTTGCGTGTGTTTTCTCTATTGCAGTCCATCGAAGCCCTATCTTCAACACAGGCCTAGTATATATAGGACACTTTTTTGCAGAAGTTCGTTTATGCAAATTAGGTTATGGCCTATATAGGCGGCAGAATTTACAGTCTTCTCGCAGTTGACAACTGTCAGCAATATACACGATTGCCTATCTTTGCGTGCGTAAGCGGAGCTTCGGAGCTCCACACAGGCACATCAAAATTTCCCTGAAATTCAATCCTTGAGCTCTCATTTTATGCGTTTCAACCAAATTACACTTAAAGTCGGGATCTCATGAAAGTCCAAAATTTTCTAGAGCTCATGACATCTTGTACTTTCTATATATGTTTCATACTGAAGTAATATATAAATTCAGAGCTCAACTATCAGCTAACCAGAGAATGACGAAGACAAACAGTAAACTGTATAGTATTCTTTGCTAATTTGAATTTGTATAAAACTAGAAACGTGTAATATATACATAGATATATACTTTTTTGATCATTAACTACCTGGAATTCTTACAGGTCCGCTAAGGAATATTGCCCCTTTTCGGGGCCAACTTGTTATACATACGTACGTATATATAAATGTCTACTAACCCTACCACGGCTTGGCCGCTTGCAAGCACCAGCTTTTCCGTGGTAGATGTAATACACGGTTGTATGTGGACGCGGCATCGGGGTTGGGCGGCCGCGGAGAAAATTACGCTGCTGTAATAAACTAAAAACCAATACTAACCCAGCGTGATTTACTCGGGTTTAATTTAAAAAAACTCAATGTGCATTTGGCGGATTTTCTTGATAATGAAGACCTGCAGGCAGAGCCAAATCCAAAAAAACGTCCCTCAGCCCATATGTCCTTCATATCATGGTACAAACAGTGCTTTTATCCGATTCGACAGTTTTGAAAAATCGATGTTCAAAAATGTTTGGTCAATAATTCAGCTGCCAGATTTCAGTATGTCTGAAACTTTTTTTGTTAATTTTGCTAGTTCCGTAAGCTCACCGAATATTTTTCGCAAGAGATACTTTGGTATTAGATTACAAGTTAGTCTTGTACATATTCAATACAAATAAAACCTGTAGTTTTCTTTCAAGGGTTTATATATATGTTTTACTCAACAGCTACAGGTTATTACTCGATTCGCTGATGCTGAAGGTATCGAATGGCATAAATAAGTCAAGTAATGTTTAAAATTCTGAAATATTGCATCCTTTTGTATATCATTTGGTATGTATGAAATTTCTAGAAAGCAAACTTAGCCCAGGAAAGTAGCCAAAATCGGCCCGCATCGGCCCGCACGGCCCGCGCGGGTAGTGAAATTCGGCCCGCCCCGCCCCGCCCCGCGGGTACCCGCGGGTACCCGCGGCCCGCATACAACTCTGGGCATGCTATCTGATATCAAAGCAAAAACTATGCTCACTAACGTTTGACAACCCATGCAAATCAGCACCTGAGGCGAAACGGGCTACGCTCATTCACTCTATGGGGCTAAAGCTCGAAAGACAAGTGGTGCTCACAACACAAGCTTGATGCTGCATTCATAGTTCTTGTCGCAAGCAGAAGCGCATAGACGCTCGTCTACGCGCATGTAAGCGTCTGCATGCGTTCGAGAGCATGAGTATTTTAAAACGGCATGTTACACGTCTGAGGAGTCGACGAGCGTCTCTATGCGTTCTCGACTATGAATGCAGTTTAAGAACGCAAGTGTAGCGCACGAAGATCTTTGAAGTATGTATATGGGACTAATTTTCGGGGATTTTGATTAATTTTGATCATAGCGATCAGCGATCACAGCATAGCTTTTGCAATGATAAGAAAGCATTGCTAGTGGCATTGCTCTTACAATCTTTGATATGACGATATGCCGTATTACATTGTTTGATAATAGCGAATACGCTTACTGGCATGCTCTTAAATCTGGGACAGAAAGTTGTACAAATTATCAAAACTCTGCTAGGACCTTTCACTCAGTATTCAGCCATCGTAGCATGAAATTTTCAAAGAATCGAGCAGAATTCCGGATTTACAAACAAAAGTTTTTAGTTTGTTATGGGCCGTTTTGTCTTAACACAAGGTTAGTTTAAGGTGCTGGTTTTCTTTCGGGTATTTTTGACTCCTACGGCTTTAATCCTTTACGCAAATGGCTAAAACTTACGAAATAACCTATTTCCGTGCTCTTTAACATTTTAGGACCAGTCCCGTATTCTTAGGTCAAAAGATAAGAAAGTTTTGGTTTTTGGGCTTAAGCTCCCAGTACGGAGACCAGACACGGATTGGTTGGCATGGCTGGAAAGAGGACTCGAAAATGAACATTTTTGCTCTTACAACCTTTGAGCTATCTCCAGTGGTTAAGTCAGTATAAGCAAAAAACTGTTTTTAGGGTCGAAAAATGGCCATTTTCGAGGAAATCAGTTTTTTCAAAATTACTGCCACATATTTAGGACAAAATTGGCTTAGTTATACTCAATCGATACATCGTCCAAATGCACATTTTATGAATGCCTATTAGCCGGACTTTATTGCTTTCAGCTAGAGATTTGGCCGAAAAACCATATTGGCAAAACTGCGATTATTTTGTTTCGAACATCGATTTCTCAAAAACTTTCGGAGATTTTCGGCAGCATCGAAATTCGCACTTCTGCGGAGGGACGTTTTTCTTGGTTTGGGCTAAAACATATTGAGTAGCAAGAAAACTCAATGCGAAGTTGCGAAATTTCGTGTTACTGTGCATTTGACCGATTTCCTAGACCGTTAAGACCTGCTGAGCCAAATCCAAAAAAACGTCCCTCGGCCCATATGTCCTTCATATCTTGTCACAAAAAGAACTTTTGGCCGATTCTTCAGTTTTGAGAAATCGATGTTCAAAAACTTTTGGTCTATATTCATCCTGTTAGATGTCAGCTTGTCCGAAAATTTCTGCTATTTTTTTGCTAATTTTGCCAGTTCTGTAAGCTCATGTGAATGTACAGATAATAAGCTTTAAAACCATGTATAAAGCTCTTTGCAACTCCCAACATTGCGAAAGTTATAGCGTTTCAAAAAAAATCACCACAAAAGCACTGCACAAAAGGATACCACCACCTTAAAGATGGTGAGCAACACCAAAATAAAGCGGACATCAACTTCTTTGGAAGAATTTTCCGCTGATAACTAAACACTGTTTTTGAGCTTAATTAGACATTGATATGAAAATGACATACTACCGTTCAAGCTAACTATGAACGAACAGTGCCTATATTATTCCATCTATAAGCAATATAACCTGTACTGTAATAATAATTTTGCTTTGGTTAAGGAGTCTACTCCTGCCTTGAAGGGCGAATCCACTTGACCCGACTATCTGGCTACCACTTACTTCAAACGTTTATACCTAGTGGTTGCATTGTGGCCATTTCGTGGATTAGTTTTTGGATTGAAGCTGAGTCCACAGCGGCTAGAGTCACATTAAGCATAACTACACTGCTAACGCTAGCAACGCAAGCTGCCGGTGTGAGGTCTAATTTGCCGCCTGTATCCTACACCAAAGCAGTCGGTATGTACTTTTTATGATACATTAACCAACCTTACTGACCTACGTTTCGGTAAATCTTCCAAATTAGTCGTTAACTTATCGCTTAACTGCTGAGGATGGACTGCCCAAAAAAGTGCATTTATAGTTCCAGACGCAATTTACTTGCAGATGCTCGACTCAAACGTTATCCTGACAGTTTTTCTATGATCAATAAGTGTCCTAGATCACGCATTTATTCGCAATAAAAAGCAATCAAACCTGATCCACGCGAGTCTCTGTGTTCGCAAAGAATCTACCTGTATTACTCTGCCGTAAATTTTACTCGACTGTTTGCAATATAAATAAATCTCTTAATGCGGATAGCTCTGCCTTAAATTTTATCGAATGTAATTTTCTTAATGTTTATCAATACGGCTTGGAGCGATACAAATTTCTAAGCTATCGACTAGTGACACGCTTTTAACTCCACAGTTACCCTAGTTACTATTTTTAGCCAATTTCATGTTTTCAAGGCTGGAGAAATGAAAAAGCAGAAATACAACAAGCGGAGCAGGGAAATCCTTGGAAGTCCTGATCCTATAATTTCCTAGCAATCATATCTTAATTGGCTTAACACTGTCCTTTTAATTCATATATTATATATATATATATATATATATATATATATATATATATATATATATATATATATATATATTTTCATATATATATATATATATATATCTATATACTTATGCTTTCGTTTCAGATATCTGGATGGGAGCTTGTATGGCGTTTGTAATCGCAGCTCTTTTGGAGTTTACATTCCTCAATGTCAGAAAACCATCGAATCTTAAAACCTTAGTTAGTGTAAGTTGGATTCAACTTATCAATATGATAGCTAGGAGTAGCTGAACATCGGCAAACTCTTCACTGGTTTATACGAAATGTTTCATATTAGAATTTTCGCACCCTTTTTGATAGTTTGCATCTAACGTTAATGCTGGTGCAATAAGAAACGAGGAAGGCAGAAAAGGGAGAAGCAGGAACTTGTTGAATATAACACTATTGTTATTCGAATATCCGAGGTCTCTTAGGCCCTATTTCTTTAAAGATTAAACGGATTAGATTAAAATTAATCCGCATTAAAGAAATAATACCTCGGATTAAACGGATTAAAATTTAATCCAGCTAGTTAAACGGATTAAATTTAATCCTATTTCTTTAATGCACCTAGGATTAAAATTTTAATCTAATCCGGTTTCTTTATTCACACTTCGGATTAAAAAATCAACGAGTTAATTTTAATCCGACCTGCATAATCGCTGTTTCTTTAAAGCTTAATATTAATCCGTTTAATTCACTGCCTGCATTTTCAACTAGTTTTTAATGCTCGTGCAGCTACGCAGATTAAACGGATTAAAAGTTGGCGGATTAAAATTTTTAATCGCTGTTTCTTTAATGGCGGATTAAATGGATTAAAATCGTCCCTTTTAATTCGCGGGTTAAAAATGGTCGGATTGAACAGGTTAATTTTAATCCGTTTAATCCAGCATTAAAGAAATAGCAATTAAAATTTTAATCCGGCAGATTTTTAATCCGTTTAATCCGATCATTTTAATCTTAAAGAAATAGACACTTAGGAAATCAGCTTGCACAGCTGCAGTACCTTCAACCCATGCTAAAGTTAACTTAACTAACATAAAGTAAAATTATCTAAGTCTAACAGTCAAAAAATTATTTTTAGGCATCTGCGAAATCTGGTGAGAATTCTGGCACAGAGAAGTCCGGAGATATTCACGGCTATAAGCATTTTGCTGTTAATGTTGACAATATTTGCAGATTTGCGTTTCCATTAACGTTTATTGTTTTTAACACTGTTTACTGGATTAGATTTCCTCCGCGCTTTTAATAACTTGGATTGCTGTGGTAATTAAATTGATGAAATCGGAGACGTATTACATTCTGCCGTGTCTTAGAATGCATTTATTTAAATGGCATTTTTGGTGTGAAGTTCTGGAGTTTGGAGCTGGAGTTATTGAATCGTGTAGTTTCGCATATTCGTATATGCAAGTTTTAAAGTCTGTTTCAAATTTGAAAAGTCTGCTTTGAGTAAAATTATATTGTATTTAGTAAATCTCGTCTCGGATTTAGGGTCGCCCTTGTTCCTCTACTGATACATTTTTTTAGATTGCTGGTATTTAGTAAGCAGACTTTAGGGGACTGAAAGTTTAGGGATAAAGTTACTAAGTTAGACATTTTTGTATTCGTACGCCTACTTCTGAACTTTTCTCACTACGATTTAAAATCTGAGTCCTTAAAGCAGCAGAGTTTACTTAGGATTGTTCAGCTAAGTTTGTGCTAGATTTATTCCAGAATAAGTTTATTCCTGGATACGGTATTTCCGTCTATGCTCAGAATAAAAGTGTAAACAAACACGTAATTGCAACTACAACTGCAACCAGAAGAGCCCTTTTAGCCAGAAGGAGCGTTCACTAAATAATTCAGTGATGTGGCTTGTTGCTAACCTTCTAGTCGCCAAATCAGCCGGATTTCCGTTCGACTTGACACAGACAACGACTTGAATATTTTTTGGCGATTTCTTGGAATTTGGATGTCATGGGTAAGTAGGCTTTTCTTGGTTCTAAGGCAACTCAGAACAATTTGTAGTCAATGAATAGGTGTTTGGACTCAGACTTTTGACTTAGTTGATCTTCAACAAAATCTAATGCTCTAGCGCCAATGTTGACCCCTAGCAGTTCGAGCTTGGGAATGCTTGTAGCCGGTTTCTTTAGTGCAACCCTTGCTTCCACGAATATGAAGTTGCAGTTAATAATACCTCTAACTTGTTGGCGTGGATAAACAGCAGCGCGTATGCCGCTCGGCTGGAATCGGTAAAACAAACTAGTTGCTACGGAACTGTGTTGTTGAAACCAATCCATCGTGCTATCTTGATTTTCTAAACTTCTGTCAACTGTGTAGACGACAACTGCCATGCTGGTAGGTGCACTTTGGATATTTCGTCATCGAAAATTTTGGATCAGAAACCGTCCCCTGATTGTAACAGGAGCAAAGATTCCTAGAGGATCAAATATTCTTTGCCACGTGTTGGAGAACCTTGCGTTTCGTTATCGTCCTTCCGTCTACGCTAACCGCTTTTGGCGAAACATGGCCTGTTTGACAATGAATGAAACAACAATGAAAAATGTAACAAAGTTATTTTATTTAAAAAAATATCCGCAAACGAAGAAGTTATGTAACCGATCTTTGAGTCTTGATGTTTCACATATGTTTCTTTAGAGTATTGCAGGATACTTAGGTAACTAAACACAACAGAAAACAAAAACTGTTGTTTGGAAAAAGCCACGTTACATTTGTCTTTGTCTTCCTGCGCAATAACCTGTTTTATGCAGCTTAAAAGGAATTCCTCCCATCGCAAGAAGTGGTTTCGTTTGTCACACATTTTATTACGACTAGCTTTGGTTAGAATTATGGTGAGGAACAACATTTTATAACATTTCCAAACCACCTCATTAACCATTAATCAGTTTGTCCCGAGTACGTCTTAATCATGAATTTCTTTACCTCTGACGGACTAAAGCTATCCAACGGAAAGCTTGGAACTAAGGCATGCGTTTTCTGGCGCTACAGAGCTCTGTAAGCCAATTGTTTCAAGCATTATTTGCCATACGCTTAACCCCATGCTAAGGGAGATGTACCTGCGCTCAGTTTGAACAAGATGTTTTTCAATTATCCCTTGCTTCAAGTTCTTATTGTAATACTTTCATTGGCTATAGTGAAAGCGTTTCAAACGAACGGAGCAAGGTAATTTCTGCTGATGAGGCATTTCTGCTGGTATTTTTTGTTAATTGCAAAATTAATTAATTAATTGCTGCTGTTGTAGTTGCTTACACGTGTTCTGGGTCATAAACCTTCGGCACTTGACAGCATGCCCAATATTAATTGCCCGGAAGTAGCTGAAGTCCGGTTCCAGCCTCAAAGATAAATAGTTTCATGCTGACTAGTGACTTATTTTACATTTTACATAATATTTTTGTTTATTTTGTATTAGACACTTAGTCGATATATTCGTAAACTCACAAATAACCGGTTATCGCTCTATTTTCAATTCCAGTTTTCAAAATAAAAAATTCCATTTCTCAATGGTGGGTGCGGGTGGTTCTAGTGGATTCTTTGTTTGTTTAAAAAATAGGATGCAATGCATAAATATATAAAAGGGCAGAACAATTATGGAACGATTGAAGTCCCTGACTCTACATATAATAGCACTTTAATTAAAATTTTTATTAGGTATATTGATAATATCAGTAGTCTAAGTGCCCGTTGCTTTTTCTACAAAATGTGTGTTTATCATAGTCAATGAAATGAGGTATTATCATTAGTGTTAGAGAACTTGACCTTAGCACTTCAGCTAACTGCGCATCATACTACTAGGATTTACATAGCTCCTAGATGCAAGATATGTTAAATATATTGTTATTGGTAATTATGATGCTTACTGGTATCATATATGTGCTCATTTTGAGTTTAGTTTGATGTCACCCAATATTCTCATAAAGAAACTGGAGAGAGATAGCTATGACAGATATGTCACCCCAGCCGGGTTTGACAGTAAGTCTAGTTTTAATTTTATTTGCTGTAATGATGTATTCTCTGAAGTGCCATCTTGAAGCTCCACATTTTCTCAATTTACCATAGCTGTTATGCAGGCTTACAGACGGCAAAGTGAGATTTTAAATTTAATTGGATTATATTTGAATTGGAATCCTGCGATTATCTGCTTGTTGGAATCCTTTATTACAAATGCAGCTATGTTTCTCGGCAATGGACAATATCTGCCTACTGTTTATGAGTTTCAGTAAGGGTACATTACTTCTTTGTTACTAGTAAGCCATACCTTACACAACCTGCAATATCGCCTTAGATAACTTGCAATTGCCCACTGAGAGAGCCGAAACAGGTTATCATTCTTGAGTTCCTGTGAATAGATCTGTCTGTTTAAGAACTCTTACCGCGCCTATTCGCCTCTTCCTACTTCGTTCAAACTATTTATCATCATTTCTTTTAAATAACAAAATTGCTGAGGAAACTAAAATATATAATTTATGGTCTTCGGAAGTCATTTGAATATGAATTATTTAAATTGTCTGTTTTACTAGATGTGACAGAGGTTACAGTTGGAATTTTCATGGAGACATTGTCTTCTCTAACAGCTGTAGATATGGTAAGTGTCCTAAACGTATCTATCAAACAAAGTTCGGCTCGTTTTTCTGCTCGTTCGGCTAGTTGTTGACTCTTACTTTTGGAAACAATTTTCTACACGAAATGTTTAGCCAGATTTGACCTTAACATTTAGACTTATGATATCGATATACTATTCATGCTGTGGTGGACAGACGGTCGACTGAGTCATCCTGGCCCAGGAATCATTCAAACATACCAGAGTGCATTTGTGGACCGGTAAGAGCTAAATTAAACTAATATAATAACGATTAGAGTATTATTCCATTGACATATTTTATTTTGTGTATATACTATTGACAGGTGTTCCGATAATTGCTAGTTACATTCACATTGTTATGGTAGTCGAACTTCTGAACGGCCTACCGTATTCTCGCATTTAATGAACACCCACTTAAGGTGCTGGTATCGCTTTGTGTAAATTCGACCTTACAAGCTCCAATTCTTCATGAAAATGGATGAAACTTTCCAAATACCTTATTTTCGTGCTCTTTAACATTTTGGGACCACTCCCGAATTTTTAGGTTTAAAGATAAGAAAGCTTTGGTTTTTGCCCTTATTCTCTCAGTACATAGTCGCTACACCGGATTGGTTGTCATGGCTGGAAAGAAGGCGCCAAAATAAACATTTTTGCTTTTACAACTTTTGAGCTACCTCCAATGGTTAAGGCAGTATGAGCCAAAAACGATTTTTGGGGTCAAAAAATGGCCATTTTTGACGAAATCAGTTTTTTCAAAATTACTGCCAAATCTTACAGACAATTTCGGCTTATTTATACTCAATCGATACACCGTCCAATCGCATTTTATCAATACCTATTCGTTGGAGTTCGTTGCTTTAAGCTAGGGAATCCGCCGAAAAAACCATTTTGGCAAAATTGCGATTATTTTGTTTTGAACATTGATTCCTCAAAAACAGTCCAATGGATTCGCGTGATTTTGGGCTGAATGAAAATTCGCCCTATTGCGGAGGGACATTTTTCTTGGTTTGAGCTAAAACATCTCCAGGCGTGAGAAAACTGAACAGAAAGTTGAACATCGCGCATTTACCGGATTTTCTGGAGTACTGAGACTTGTTGAGCCAAATCCAAAACAAACGTCCCTCGGCCTTCGTGTCCTTCATATCATGGCACAAGAAAAAATTTTGGCCTATTCTACAGTTTTCAGAAATCGATGTTCAAAAAGTTTTGGTCTATATTCAGTCTGTCAGATGTCAGCATGTCGGAAGTTTAATATTAGTTTTGCCAATTTAGCTAGTTTCGTAAGCTCATGTTAATGTACAGATTATAAGCTTTAAAACTATGTATAAAGCTCTTTCGAACTCCCAAAATTGCGAAAGTTATAGCGTTTCGAAAAATCACCACAAAAGCACTGCACAAAAAGATTCCAGCACCTTAAGGGGGGGAGCGACTAAACTTTTGCCCCGACTTTGTCCGATTGGCCTACTTTTTGGCGAAGTTAAAGAGAATGGGTTTGGTCAAAAAATGCTTGGTCGTTGGTTCTTAGCTGCCTTTCAGCCATGTGCAGCCGTCGCGTTTATGTGCCCGACCACCCCGTTTTCCCAACATCCAACATAATTAATTAAAAATCTCTGCTGGATGCAAGACCCTAGCTTCAAGCTTGTCATTGGCCAACATGATTTGGCACATGTGCCCCTATCTGCGGAAAAATACTAGATGTCTGTATCTTATCTGCATCTAAGGGAATTACTGTTCAAAGTTGAAATTTCGGCAAAATTTTGAAAATTTTTGGCAAACGAAAGGAATATTTTATTACTGGTGCGAGCTATAAGGCTGTAATTTGGCATAAAAGGAGACCCTATGGGAGTACTCATTTGTGCCAAATGGCAAGAAATTCTGCAAAAATGGCAAAAATTTTTTATGTCAACTTTAATCTTCAAAAATAGCCAAAATCGCCTTTTTTGGGCAATAGTACCCCAGAAATCGAAAAAATCAAATTTTTTGAAATTAAATTTTTTTGAGCTATTTGAACTCAGCGTGGTCGAAAACATACCCACAAACGATTTCAGCTCGATTAGTGAAGGTTTGCGACTTCTATGCCTGCAGAAAGCCTTTACACAGGATCCGACAGACTGAAAATGGCGATTTTGGCAATTTTTGAAGATTAAAGTTGACAGAAAAATTTTTTCACGCGGCAGAATTTCTTGCCATTTGGCACAAATGAGTACTCCCATAGGGTCTCTTTTATGCCAAATTACAGCCTTATAGCTCGTACCAGTTATAAAATATCCCTTTCGTTAGCCAAAAACTTTCAAAATTTTGCCGAAACTTCAACTTTGAACAGTTATTCCCTTAGATGCAGATAAGATACAGGCATCTAGTGTTTTTCTGCGGATACGGGCACATGTGCCAAATCATATTGGTCAATGACTAGCTTGAAGCTAGGGTCTTGCAACCAGCAGAGATTTTTAATTAATTATGTTGGTTGTTCTGAAAAAGGGGTGGTCGGGCACATAAACGCGACGGCTGCACATGGCTGAAAGGCAGCGGAGAACCAACGACCAAGTATTTTTTGACCACACCTATGTTCTTTAACTTCGCCAAAAAGAAGGCCAATCGGACAAATTCGGGGCACCCCCATTTTAGTCGCCCCCCCCCCTTAAGAGAACATGCAGCCACCAAAGAACATGTAAAAGCACCTAAGCCTAAAAAATTGCTTTTCAAAGTAAGATGTCCTAACAATTGATAAACTAATGCCGATATTACAGCGCTTTACAAGAAAAACTAATGATTAGTACCGTTCATACCATAGAAAGCGACAATACTGACAAGTAACTGCACAACTTCTAAAGGCCAGTTCACACTAGGCAACTTAGGGTCTTTTCGCGCGGCAGTTAAACGAGTTAAAATTAACTCGATCCTTTTCGCACCAGGGTTAAAAGAGTGAAATGAGTTAATTTTAACTGGCTGGGGTTAAACGAATTAAACGTTTTTTAACTCGGTGCTCGCGCGAACAGGGGTTAAAATTAACCCGTTTAACTCTACCTGCATTCGCGCGCACATAATAGGTTAAAATCCACGGAGTTAATTTTAACTCAACCCCTTTTCGCGCGCGAGTTAAAATTAACTCCTTTTACTCTGCAGCATCTTTTTCAATTGAATTTTAACCCTCGATGCGGCACGGGGGTTAAACGAGTTAAAAATAAGGTAGGCCGCCTGAAGTCACTACAGATCAACTAAACCAAAAGTGGCATTTTATTTAATATTTTGGCTTATTTGTTTTGCTAATACAAGAGTTTTTTTTACAAACATCTTTATTTTATTCGGTTCAGAACAAATAAACAACTGTTACTGCATTTGCAAAATAAGTAGTGTGGAGTAATAATTGTTTAAAATGTGTTGAGAAAAGCTGCGAAATTGATCCTATGAAATAAACTATGAAATGCTCAAAGTTATTTCTTTTATGGCATTCAGTTTGGTTAGCTTTTGATTGGTTGTTTCAAACACTTCCAGGCTTGATTGGCTAGTGCTACTTCACAGAGGCGCTACTTGATTGGTTGATGCTTACTTTTCGCTGTTAGCTTAGCAATTAATCTTAAATTCTTCATTATTGTCAATTTGAACTATACCAACTGATCCTCGTTAGCTTTGTCTGATTTCGAGATTTCTCTGGGGCAGGAATCAGAAATTTAGCAAAATTTTGAAAATCCGTGTTTTTGTAAATAATGGGGAATAATAGCAATACAGACACAAATGGTCAAATATCTATTTGTGTACGATTATTGCTGACTTAAGGGTCAAGTTTGAATACAACTGTTGCTAAGTACACCCACTTGGTCACAGTAGTCAAACATGGAGATCTGATAAGCTGAAAAATAGCGATTTTTCTAATTTTTCGAAATATCAAATTTCAAATCCATCGAAAGCTTTCATAGCGGGAACATTTTACTTCTTGGACCATAGTCCACAAATGCGTCATGTTAACGGTATCGTCGATTATATAATAGTTATGAAGCATACAAACCAATTGTGAAATATTCGTTAGAAACAGTGTTAATTTCCCAAATTATTTCATGAATGATGATATTAAATTCAAACTTTAGCTACCTTGGTAGTTTTCAAGATGGAGACACTTATTGAGAAGTTGGGGTTAGTCAGTGTATCTTGGTTGTTGCGCGATATACAGTGGTTGGGTTCGGGTTTGTCCTTATTATCGGCAGCTGAAATTAGTATTATTCGGTACAGTTTTGTCAAGTTGAGTTGGATATCTGTTTGGATAATTTCTATATGTTCTTGCTGAAAATGATGTTTAATAATTTGATGTAAATTGGAAATTAAAAGATATCGTGTTAAATTCTGCTAATTTTAAGTAGGGTTCTACTAGAGAGGCACGAGGAGGAGCGGTAGGCATACACTACCGATTGTGAACCTGCTACTATTTAGTCAAGTCTCTTTATTAGTCATGAAGCACCAGAACAGACGATAACTTTCTTTTTACAAAATTGGCGACCGTGAGATGGTAAGTAGTACCTGTCTTTCGCCTCCTCCTCGTTATCTATTAAACCTACTTAAAATTAGCGAATTTAACACGATACTTTTAATTTCCAATTTTGTCAAATTATTAAACATCATTTCAGCAGAACATGTAGAAATTGTCCAAACAGATATCCAAACAGCTGACAAAACTGTACCGAATGTCGCAATTCTCAGCTGCCGATATGGGACAACCACTGTATATCGCGCAACAACCAGGACACTCACTAAGCCCAACTTCTCATGAAGTGACTCCATTTTAAAAATTTACCAGGGTAGCTAAGTTTGAATTTAATATCGTCATTCATGAAATAATTTGGAAATTAACACTGTTTCAACGAATATTTCACACAATGAAGCTCCGCAGTCCGAATGTTCAGAAGTAAAATCCGTAACCTCATGATGAATCCCATTAGCGTTTCGAATATCAAACGTTTAATTCCACTCACACTCCTCCTTTAATTTTGTATAGGCGACCATTTTGCCAAAGGCTAGCTACTTTATGTTTAAACTTTGGCTAGAAAAACCTATCTAATCAAATTGCTGCGATGGTCTTACGGTAGTTTGTGCGACCTCTAGAGTCTACTTTGCTGATAGCAAATTAAGTAATTGTGCATAGATGCTTAAAACTGTTTAATCTCTACAAAATAGGGGATAAAACAAATAGTCTTCAACTTGTAGCGTCTTGGTAGCATATAAAACAAATATCACACTATTTAAAAGGAATCTTGAACCACCGAAATTCAGTCAAGACAAGGCGGAAGCATAGTTTTGTCGTTTACGTTGATCAGTGCTTTAAACTGATTTGAACGCGTGCATGAAAAGAAGGGAGACGAATGGGCAGAGTTAAACGAGTTAAAATTAACTCTTTTAACCCCTATTCGCGCACTCAAAAGATAATTTAACTCTCCCGATTTTAACTCGTTTAACTCTGCTCGTTTTAACCCTGCTAAGAGTTAAAAGAGTTAAAACGAGCAGGGTTAAAAGTAACTCGCTGAGTGCGCAGCTCGGGTCAAAATATTTAACTATAACTCGTTTTTAACTCTACTCGTTAACACGCGCGCGAAAGAGCCCTTAGTTGAAGCAACTTGGTTGCACCAGCCAAGTTATTCCAAAGTTGCCCAGTGTATTGAAGCTAATGGCAACTGATAAAGTTGCCGCAACCAGGTTACCGTAATCGCGCTTGGAGCGATTTCTAGCGGCAACTAGCGCGTTGATTGGTCGATTCAAATTATAAAAATAGGCGCGCAGGAATTCCTGCATTTGATAGGCTGTTGCTTGAACTAGTTGGTTGAACAGGTTGTGTAAGTTGCTGCAACTTTCTTGTGGCAACTTAAGTTGCAGCAACGAAGTTGATCCGAAGTTGCCTAGTGTAGTGTGAACTGGCCTTCAAGTCAACACCAGTGATTCTGCTTAGTGGTACTTGCCAACTTTAGATGGAAATTTCATATATTTCGATTCTGCGTCCGCAAAAATCCATTTTCGTGGATTTTTTGGATATTCTTCAATAAATTAAGTTTTGATTGCTAGTATTGAAATGGTAACTGCAATTTCAGAATCAGCACTAATTAAACCATATCTCCGTCTTTTCCACGAAAATCGGAGCCAAATAGCTTTTGATCGTTTCTGCTGACCGATTTGTCGATATGATGAATTCCTCGACTATAATTGTCCTCGATCTATCATAGAGACGCTTCCTTCCTAAAACTGGATTGGAAATATTTGTGAATAAAACTATTAGATGGACAAGGCAAATTTGTGCATCCCTTACTTGCAAGTCTTGAAAGGTGTCCTCCGCAATAATGCTAATATTTATTCTACCAAAAGTTCTGGCTTCTGATAGAATAATGCCAAAACACAGAGTCAAGGAATGGTTCCAAAATGTTCATCAGCCACAAAAAATGCTTGAAAGTTTTTGTTTATTTAAACTAAAGTTTAAAACCTGTAGGAGCCAAACTATGCAAGGTTATACCACATTGGATTAATAAGCTTTTTTTTAAGAAGCCTCTGATAGCGCAGTGGTTTTTTCCTTCGCTATAAGTACAGGATAATGACAAGTCTAGACCTTTCAAAAATAAACTATAGCACCCAATTCACGTCCATCCTGGGCAATTTACCGAGGTCATGGAAAAGTAGCCGCAAATCAGGTGGAGCTACTACAGAACCTCCATTACTATGGACGTACTGTAGGTCCTGATTGCATTGTAGAACAGCTACGGCAATTGTTAGTGTCAGCATCCCCTCTTCCTCCAAAAATGCATACGTTCAAAGCTGGCACTACCCCTAACCCGCAGCGACTGGTGAGATGGCTGTAAAAAATTAGCTTTAAAACATAGTGGAGCGGATCTCTCTTAGTTCCATCTTGAACAATGTTTTGGTCTCCTTCAACAAAGAGATAGTGGAACAAATAGAATTCATGAGTGTTGCTCGCATCACACTTTGTAGTTGCGCAGAAATGTGAAACGTAACGGCTGATTTTGATTTTTGATCTACTTTTGACCTACTGCACTTTGCGCATATGAAATTTCTTCCACATCATTACGACATTCTTATACTGTACATATACGTCCATATAATGTTACTGTTTTGAGGCTTTGGTATCCAGATATTTACTTATTAACTCGAGGAAGGCAGAATTTCAACTAGTAAGCGTACCGAATACGCTTTGCTTCGCATAAACGCTTCCGGATTTGTATACTTTTCAAGAAGGTATTGCGGTTTTTTATGCTATGCTATTTTTCTTAATATATCGTCTAATCCAAGCAAATTAGGCTTCAGCTTAAGGGGGGGGGGGGTTCACCATGAAAACTTCTATTTTCACGGATTTTGATCATTTTCACACAAAATTTTGTCACATATGTCCCTGCATATCGAGGTTTTTTCAATTTTGAGTAGTCTCGTTCAGTACTTAACGGGTAATCGGCTATTAATTGCATGCAATTTGAAAACAGGTGAAAATAACGGTGCCGTAGTAAATGATTGCACTTTACACTTGAACTTCCTTGAGAATGGAGCTTCATTCGGTTGTATGTTTGTTATCTGATGCAAAAAAAGAAGTTGGGGTGGCTTTTAATGGAAAAACTTTATGACTTTATTTAGTGATTTTAGGGAGTATCACCGGAGCAGGAAAGCCTTGACCACGAAAATCATTTAACGTCCGATAACTTTAATATGGTCCGATAACTTTAATTTACGGGGAATGGGCCAAGAAGAAGAAATGTTCCCGACAATGAGAGCTTTCGATTGATATAAAAGTTAACATATTTCAAAAATTTGAAAAATCGCTATTTTTGAGATTATGGCTGTCAGAGCCCCATATTCGACCTCAGCGACCAACTGGGTGCACTAAACTACACCATTTTTGCCCAAACTTAACCTAAGGTCATCCAATAATGGTGGGCAAATAGATGGTCCAACATTTTTTATAGGTCTGTGTTGCCATAGCTCTATGTTATTTGCCAAAAAACCTGAATTTCCGAAATTTTGCGAAATTGAAATTTCTGCGCCAGAGAAATCTCGAAATCGGACAAGAGCCTAACCGGATCAATTGGGATCGTTCGAACTGTCTAGTCATAAGCTGTGATTTGCTGGAAGTAGAATTTTTAGTGGGGAAGCATACCGCCTAGGAGGCCAGGCCCCAGTGTTGGCTCGACCGGCAATTTGGGTAATTTTGAGCTCCCTCGGGGTAGCTCTGGGTCGGGTGAAGAGGGGCATGGATTTTCTCGCCTCTGCTTGGCAGGGCTGGGCCCGAACCAGTGAGACGGTCAAAAATGGGGTTTTTGGGGTTGGGGGGATCGCCGGTCAGCCTGGCTAGCTGCTCTTGATACTTCTTCCGCTGGCCTCGGGTACATAATTGACCTTCTTCGCTCGGGTCAGAACCGTCCCAGATAGACCGTGGAGTCATGACGGGAGGGGCTTCCCCTACCTCCGTCCTGGGGGAGTCCAACGAGGGGTGTAGGTCGTCCTCGGGACTCAGTCCTCACCCGAGGCGGATGTGGACGGAAGAACCGTGCTGTCCAGAACTTCCCACCACGGCCCCAAGGTCAGGAGGAGGGGTCAGGAGATGCGGGCCACTCTGTGTTTACTGTGCCAAGGGGTCGTCTTCTTGGGGTGCAATTATCCATTACAAACACGACACGAAAAAACACAACTCACCAAATTAGTTATATACGTATATCCTATTTTTGGGCAGGACCGGGGGGCGATGGATTTTCAGGATAGGATATACGTGTATAACGCAAAATCGGGGTTTTCCGGCCAGGGACACGAAACCGGATGTACGTACGTATTTCGGGGCCAAGAATCGGGGGGGGGTTGGGTCGAATCTCCAGATCGACCTGCATTTCTGAGGAATCCGTCCAGAGAATAAGCAGCAATCCACCAGTTGCGGCTTACGTCGTCCAACAGTACAAGGTTAGGTTCCTGGGCGGGCAGGGGATCCAACCAAATTTCAAAAATTTGTATTTCCCTCCCAAAAATTTTCTGGGTGGGGGGACTGATTGGGGTAAATTTAGGGCGGGCAGGGAGTTGCTGGTATAATAGGGGATGGGTTATCACTTGGCCTGGCCCCAGTGATATTAACGGGGGAAAGTTGGGCTACCCAACTACAATAATAAATACCAAAAAGGTAGGGAAAAATAACAGAAGCACTAAAAATTCGCCAAATTAAACCAGTACGACAAAATTAAACACGCCACTGGACAACAAAAAGGAAACGGGGCTAATAAAATTCACTGAAAGCTGAAAGGAAGTCAGGCGTCTGACTGGGACTCTAAGCGATGCGTGGGCGGCACTTCAAAGGGCCCAAGAGAGTCAGGCGCCTGATAAAGAATCAAGCGATGCGGGAGCGGGCCAAAAAAGTCAATACAAAGGTTTGCAATTGGAAATGACGTCAATTGCAGACCTTTGTAAAAAGGCTACACGGGGATGGGTATATATGCAAACACCAAGGGAATGAAAGACCGGCGAACCCAGTCAAAAAGCCACAGGGGGGGATGGAGCATATACAAACACCAAGGGGAATAAAAGACCGGCGAACCCAGTCAAAATAAGTAAAAATGGAAAGGGGGGGAAACTTTACAGGTAGTAGGTATAGGGAGAAAAAAACTATTTGGGGCTTTACAAAAAATTTTGGACTAGGGGGGGGCTAGAAAAATTAATTTAGGGAAGGGAAAAAATAGGAAAAATATTTTAGGGAATAAAATAATAGGGGAGAGCGTGGAACTGGCAGCCTTACTTGATGAACCCCCAATTTTAACATTTGCAAAAAAAGTCAAATTTGGCTGTTCGCAAACTTAAAAAATTAATTTAAAATTTTTGAAGGCCTAAATTAAAATTCTGCGTCCTACAAATCGCACTCTTCGAGATCGTATTTATGATATAAGATTGACGTTGAAGTGGTCCGTTTTGTCGTTGGCGAGATTTCCCCCCCCCCTCTGGCGCACGGAAAAAGATTAGCACTTTTTCTGTTTATGTTTAACAGATACTGACATCATCTTTGAGATGAAATTACTCGCTAACCGTAAGAGATCCGACCTTCATTTAAAAAAACCGTTAAAATAACGGATCGGATAATTAAAATCGGACAACAAAATATGTGAAAATGAGCAAAATCGGAGATGGGCGAAAAATCGGCCAAAAGGGGGTTCGCTTTTTTGGGCGATTTTTCAACCTTCTCCGATTTTTGCTCATTTACAATTTTGGGGTCTCCAAGGGTCCACGAAACAGGAAGTGCGGAATATGTTCTACGTTTGAGAGGGTCCTCAAAGAAAGGACCTCCGAGCATGTGCTAAACATAGGAAAATGACAAAGTTACGCTAAAAACGTTTGTGTCCAAAAAAAAATTTTGCTGTAGAAGAGACTCAGCTCTGAAATTTTGCAAACTTGCTAAGGACATAATGTAGAGTGCAGCGAGTTACTTTGAGTGTAATTCTGTTGAGAATTAGTATTTTGGCAAATAGCCAAACTCGGAATTTTCATAAATTCTGACTTTAAGAATTTGCCAAAAATTCTAATTCTCAATAGAATTACACCAAAGTATCTCGCTGCACTCTACATTATGTCCTTAGCAAGTGTGCAAATTTCAAAGCTGAGTCTCTTCTACAGCAAAACATTTTTGAACCTAAACGTTTTTAGCGTAACTTTTTTCATTTTCCTATGTTTAACACATGTCGGAGTCCCCTTTGAAGGACTCTAAATGAACGATAGAAGCAATATTATGCAAAACGCATTTGCCTTGTTTCGTGAACTCCATTGGGACTACAAAATATGTAAAAACTGAGCAACATCGGAGAAGGTAGAAAAAATCGCCCAAAAAAAGCGACCCTTACCGTTGTTTTAGTTTGGTAGTTAATTGGTCAGTTGCTGTTCACTGAATCATGTGACAATCGATTACGTTCACGCTCT
>JASAND010027900.1:0-16692 GCA_030248195.1 Trissonchulus latispiculum
CAGAGTTGGCAAATGGGACGAATTCTCTGAACCCATCCCATCCCATCCCACTAGATTTTCAAATTCACCGTCCCATCCCATCCCATTTGTCCGAACTTGCTTTTTCCAAACCCATATAATCCCACTTGCAGTATTTGACATTACAGATGCTTTAGCATTGAAAATTTAATATTTTCTTAAGTTGGTGGTATCTTTTTGGTCAATGATTTTTAATCGCTATAAACTTTCGTAATTTTTGGAGTTGGAAAAAGCTTTACACTGTTTTAAAGCTTATAATCAGTAAATTCGAAAACGAAACTTTCAAAATTTGGAAAAAACAAACAAAATTTTTTTACATACCAGCTAAATATAGACCGTCAAGATCAAACTTTGAACATCGGTTTCTCAAAACTGTAGAATCGGTCAAAATTTCTTTTTGTGCCATGATTTGAAGGATATACATGGGTTTATTTCAACAGGTCTACATAAAAGGCATTGACAAAATGTGCAGTGAGATTGTATAAAGTGCGTTGAAAGTAATTCGATAGGTATAAATCGATTGAATGTAAATAAGTCTAAATTTTCCTTAAGATTTTGCAGTAATTTTAAAAAACTTTCTTATAGGTTAGCCGGTTTGGCCGAGGTCGGTTAACAATACTACTCGCTATACTACGACCATAAAATGTATGTTCAAATTTTGACCGTTTATAGCAGATTAGCCTTTGGAGTAAACCCAAACAATGTATATATTTTTAGAATCGTCAGAAACTGGAGATTTGAAGTTCCGGTTTTCATTTACGGAAGATATAAAATTTTTTCGCCGAATTTTTGCGGCTATCAAAATTTTGTTTACACGATCGAATAGAGCTGGTCCAACTGCGTATTTTTGCTCTTACAGGCTTTTCACGGAAATGCATGAGTCCTGGTATTCAAAATTCCCGGATTTTAAAAATTTTCCCTAATACCCCCATAATATGGGTATCATTTGAAAGCTCTTGGTGAGCTGAACAAGTTTTATAATAGAGCCAATATCTGAAAAATTCCCGGAATTCAGGAAGAACGTGCTAGCTCGTGTTAAATGCTGTTTTCGTGAACTACAGAAACTCCGTCCATTTTCAGATACTGGTTCGATTTCAAACGGTAACAGGTAACGTCAACGCTCAACAAAGCTTCCAAATGATACCTGTATTGTGGGGTATTGCAAAAAATTTTTTAAATCCAGAAATTCCTGTCTTCGCGAATTCCGGGAATTGAGTGCATTTACAGGAGTTCGTTCTATTACAAAAGCTGTTGATATCGTTAAAAGCTTTCGAATGATACCAATCTTGTTGTATTGGATGAAATTTTTAAAGTCCGGGAATTTTGAAAACCCGGAATTTCGGAAATTGGGTGCATTTCCGTGAAAAGCTTGTAAGAACAAAAATATGCAGTTTGACCAGTGCTATTCGGTCGTGGAACTGAAATTTTGCTAGCCACAAAAAGTCGGGGGGAAACTGAAAATTTTAGGTTTTCCGTAAATGAAACCGGGAACTCCGGATTTTTTCGGATTGTTCAAATCTCGAGTTCCTGACGATTCTAAAAATATCTACATTGTTGGGGTTTACTACAAAGGCTAATCTGCTATATAAACGGTCAAAGTTTGTACACACATTTTTTGGTCGTACAATTAAAGTTTGAGTTAAATTTTAACCTGGAACCGGATTCGTATTAGTCTTATTGCTGCTTATTTTTCTTTGCTCTTATTCATCTGCGTTTGCTAGAAGTTCAGAGTGTATTCACCGTGTGCAATAAATACTCTACCGAAAAATGATAAAAGACAATTTGGGGCACAGCCATTTAAAAATATTTTAATAATAATTGCGTGTAAGAAGCCAAACACTTCGTTGACAATAATTATGAAATTGAACAGACATTTTATGCCAAATTTAATAAAATATTGTATTTTTTCAAAATTTGGAAACGCTATTTGAAGGCTTTGTAGAGTAAAATGATCCCACGAAATCCCACTGATCCCACGTGGGATGAGTTTTCAATCCCATCCCATCCCATCCCATCCCATCCCATGGGATCCCATCCCAGATGCCAACACTGGTTTATATGTGTTTGAACTAAAACGCATCTGATTGGCTAATCGCCTACCTTATGTAAAAATTACGTGTATAAGGTGACCCCCCGCGATCTCGGGGGGGGGCTCAGCGTAGCGGTGTTTAGCGTGTGTCTATATGCGTTTGAACTGAAATGCATTTGATTGGCTGCTGAGCCTCTGCTACTGAAATGCATTGATGAAGGTTACGGTAGTAGCTAACCAGCCAATCAAATGCATTTCAGTTCAAACGCATATAAACACATGGTTAACTGTGTTATCAGTGACACCCCCCCCCCCAGATCTCGGCCTTAATGTGCCGAGCATCTGACAGGCCATTTACACTAAGAAGAGTAAGGTGTCGTACTCTTCCTATCATTAACTCTACTATTAATCTCAATTTTATGCATACGATTCTAAGAGTTGTTACTGAATTTTGGCTGTGACCGTTTACTAATCGATAAACGTTTGCGGAGTATTTAAGTTACAAATAACGCCAGGACGTATTGCTTAATTTGTGCAGATTTATACAATAAAACTCAACAAAACTTCAAGTACAGATTTGGTACAATGTTTCCAAAAGCTGATACCGCTGCCTTTATTGTTTTTGGTTGACTCTAAAAATAGGTTTTTAAAGTTTTAAACCAGGTGTTAATAGTAAAGTCTGGCAATTGGGTGTAGTTCCTGAAGATCATTGTTCATAGAAGCTGTTTTATCGTCAAGACGTTTCAAAGAATAACCAACACCGTAAATAGAGAAATTTTTTAATTTCTGGCTGGAGTTGGTTATTTTAAAGAGAATAAATAAAATTTTAAAGACTGTTCAGCTTGTCGACAGTTTTCGATTTAGAAGCCTACCCTTGTTTAAGTGAAATCTTTTGTCAACTGCAAAGCTTGACGTATGTGCACCATGAGGGCATGAGTTTGAGTTTGAACTAAAATTTGAAGACGACTTGAAGACGGATGGTGCTCTTTCTAGTCCTCTTAATTTGTCGAGCCAACTGTTTAGACAGCAATTTGATGATATTTTTGATATTTAGGTATTTTGAGTTAATTTTCTACCGATGGCCAACTGCTGAGAAATGCATAGAAGTGAACTAAATATACCGGTTCACTGTTGCTCGACATAAGAGACAGCTAAGATGTTATTCAAAGTGCTTCAAGGCTTCGTCTTCAATTGGATTTCGATACCCTCTGAAAGCACCAAATTGCTTCTCCACATCACACCAATATAATTCGGGGTCCTTATGGTCCTATTCTGTGGGGGTCTACCCTGACTTCGAAGAGACTATACCCCTGAAGAATTCCAAACTTTTAAGTGGAGCCCGCTCTGAGCTAATTTGTTTAAAAGAAATTAGCCGAAAATAATGGAAATAACAACTTCACACGATTTTCCTATGAACCATTCACTTATCAATTTGTCAGTCACCACAATGTTGATCTCCATTTGGCATTTAGCAAGTTGGGTTAACTCTTAATCATTAAAAAATTTACAAGTCTGATGAACTGAAATTTTACAAGTTTTTGAAGTATTGAATAGAATGGGAAAGATATTTGCTCAAAGGACAGGGCAGCATATTCGGTTTAGCACAAGGTAAAGAATGTAAAGGATAATCTCAAAAAGAAATGGTGTCACTATCTATAGCACCAGGGGCCCGTTGCATAAAAAATGTATATTACTAATAAATTATTAGTGCTTAGTTGATTAGTGTAGCAGTTTGATTGAAAATAACTAAAGTTGTGGAAGAGCCTGAGGGATATTCTATATGTCCTTTTGTAGCTTCTAAGATGCTCTAACGAATTATGTATTAAAAAGTGGTGTACATATAATTAAAATTTGGACTAAGCCTGAGGAACAACCTTAATAAATCGCGTTTTCTCTGATATTTCTGATCAAAACTATTGAGCAGGAGAAGATTATTGAAAGTCTTGGCCATTTTTAAATTAGTCACTTCATTATCTACAAAATAATCCCAAAAACGCCAAAATTTGTTGATTCTATTAATAGTTTTGCTCATTAATACTGCTACACTGATCAACTAATCACTAATAATTTATTAGTAATACCTTTTATGCAACGGGTCCCAGGGAGCCGAAGATTTTGCGCCTGAGGAGGGGATGGATCTCAGAACCGGTCGACCAACAGGAAAGCTCTACATCTACATCCATTAGTGGTTTAACTCTATCAAAGCAACCATTGGAACCTCATTAGAATTAGATCGATAGTGGTAGAGGTTCGGATTTACTTTACCTCTTACTTTATCGAAGTTATAACTGTTGATATAGAACGCATAAGAAATGTAATAAGTCTAGCTGCAAAAATGCATCCATTTTTAGACTGTTTTGACTGCTCCCAGAACCCTGATGACCCAGTTTAGGCCAGTTTTAATCCAAACTATCAAATTAGTTTCAAACTCTTTCAGAAGTAAACCCTGAAAACGGATTTAAATTTTGTCACTATTATGCCTTGTACCAGGTCGCGGCTGGCACAAATCTTCTTTCTAGAACAACAAACTAACAATAGTAATTAATTTTTGGAATCAGCAAAAAAGTTTTAGAAAACCACTTTTATGGCATCTTTATGATTGATTGGATGCGCGCGATTTTGAGACGATTTTGTTGCTACTAACACCCATAACTGGTGCACTTTTAGTTAACTGTGATGAATGATGCTGTTGATTTCACAGTTCGCGATCAGATATAAATCACAATCCGTTACATCAACTCAGTTAGTGATGATTCCTTTAGAATGGTAGATCTTTCATGCTGATGCTCAAAGCGAGTTCATTTTAGCCACATAGTGTGCCTTCGTATATTAACGTTGAAAAACGAGTTCAAAAAGCAGGTGATTCATGTTTTATTATATATATTATTATATTATTATTATGATTTTTATGATTGAGCCATTAGCGCTCAGAATATGCATCTAAATTTCTTAACGGCCCAACTCCATAGGATGGGTATGGAAGGGAATAGGAAAGATTGGTAAGCCTGATATGGGAGTTCAGCTGATGACTCGGTTGTGTTGTAGCAGATCTTTTAAAGCAAACACATTTGGGCCACACAGTGTCGTTGTACGCTTCATTGGTGCCTTCATAGTTGCGTAGACGCGCGTCAATTGCGTAGACGGCTTAGAGTGTAACTTGCGGTTTCAGCCGTTTAAAATCAATTGTAACGAATTCATGCTCATGAACGCATGCAGACGCTTGCCTATCTGCTGTTTCACAGCCTGCTTGCGGCTGGAGCTATAAAGTCAGCATTTACGCGTACAGCGAGTATATAAGTAAGCATGCACAATTCTTTGTGCGTATGGGGTCAGCCGTTAGCGTGCAGAGCATGTACCACGAACTGATCACAGAAGTCTGGCAGTTGTCACAGTCAACGTTTTCCTACATGGATATGCAGACTGTTCCATAGTATATACTTAAGTATAACTTAAGTATATATGTATATACGTCTGTTAAGCTGTTCCTGTCTTTTCCAGTCCAGGTCCGACTCGGATATAAATTTTTTTCGGATATTTTCCGGTTTATTGGACAAATCTTGAGGGAGAGCGACTCCTGTGGGGGTAACCCCCCAACCAGTTCAAGCACATATATGGTGATAACTCTGAAAGTTAACATTAAGTTAAGTTAGAGTTAGACTTCTTAGCTTCCCCATTAGGACGTGGGCGGGTGGTAGGTGCTAGATGGGAGTCTGATTTCATTTGTTAGCAATTTTGATAGTGATTTTAGCCAAAAAACTCAGATCTCCAAACTACTTAAATCCATTAAAAAAAAGTAGACTGCAGGTAATTTTGTACTGTCATTAGGAATTCATACCTTTAGATGCTATACCTGTAATGGAAGTGTAATTGGCTTGGCTAGAAAGGATAATTGCATCAGATAGCATTTGCCATAGCCTCCAGCTACTGTATTTCCCCTCAGTTTTACCTGGTTAAAAGTCTTACATAGTTAGATAGATGTGATTATTAAGGGGATTATTAAGACCGTACAGGTGCACATGAAAGTTTCGCCATTTCCCAGATTCCTAGGGTTCTAATACTGGTACTAAATGTCACCCGCTCTCTGTCTCTAACTTCTAAGCCTATGCTGTGCACTATCAAGCGCGTGCCCAGTAATCAAGTCCGCTGCACGCTATGAGCGGTTGATGAAGCGGGCACACACTAATAGCAAGAGTGCATAATTGCACTATTATTAAGAAGAAGAGTAAGCCACTAGAGGACTTCTCTTCACTGCAGTGCGTAACGGTGCTCCGCCCACAATACGCGAATGTTCCCCCGTTTGGGGGGGTCGACCAAATCGACATCGCATACCCCCCCCCCCCCCCTCCGTTTGGTGCGGGGGGAGTAGCCAAAATGAGGTCCCCGTTTGGTGAGCGGGGGGTAGCCAACAGCGACCCCCTCCCCCAAACGGGGACCACTTTCGGCTACCCCCCCCCCACCAAACGGAGGGGGGTATACCTGTCGACCCCCCCCCCCAAACGGGGGAATATTCGCGTATTGTGGTCGGAGCACCGTTAGGCAATGCCAAAAAGAAGAGCCCTCTAGTGGCTTACTCTTCTTCTAATATATAGGAGAAAATCATGGACTCTTGCTAATGATGATTTCATAGTCCTAGTCGCCTCTAGACGCGTGTAGACGCACGTCGACGTGCGTTGATGCGTGCAAAATTATCTTGACGTTTGTAGACGCACGTAGGCGCGCGTCGACGCGCGTACCCTGCGTTCGCGATTAATAAGGCACCTTAACTTTTGATGGTTTTCGCGCTTCAACACGTAAACATAATCGTCAACCATAGTGGGTGCTGACGAGTTCTTGTTGTGGGGGATCACTAAAAGTACAAGTTTGCCATTATGTGCCACCACTAAAGATTGCAGACTGCAATTTAAAAGCTGATTTTACATGACAGCCATATATTGTCCTGACGGGGCTTCTTAATAGAAACTTTTGAGGGAGCCTGTAATTTCAGCACAAATTAACGAAACTTATGGCAAAAGTTACTAATTGTATATATATGTTTGAATTTTTGATTTTTCTAAAAATTTGTAAAAAAACTGAAAGAAGAAAAGCTTTCGAAAAAATTCCAAATTCTGGTCATTGTCTATCCTTGGTTCTCGAAGACTTTAGGCGCTATATAATCGAACAGAATTTTATTTGCGCAAAATTTCCCCAAAAATTTGAAATTGAACGAATAATGAATCAAGATGCGGGACTTCCCGGATTTTCGATACTGCAGTTTTAGCGATTTTAAATATATACACTTGCTGGACTTTTCTCCAAAGGGAACTACTGAATAAACGGCCAGAGAATTTAGCCACGGTCGAACCACGCCACTTTCGAATTTCTGCCAAGCAATCGTCTGAATCCCCTATCAGACTTATCATTCTTTCCTATGCCTGCTTCCCTTACAACTCACTTATCGTTGCTACTTGTTTGTAGTTATTACTCTACAGCAGCTTTAGAATAAAGTTTTCTACAAATAATAAATAATAAAGAAGATAATAATAAATAATTTAAAGAATAATAAATCTTTTTTACTGAGAGTTTTTGCTGAGAAGCTCGCAAATTTCCCGAACGATCGAAATCTTTTCCACAGCTTGGAATAAAGCTACAAATCTGACAAAATCCGCTCTCTGACGTTGAAAATCAGAGTATGACAAAAACTGCCTATAAAACAATTTTATATATTTATATATATATTACGTTTTTTGTGGTACTGGGGTCAGGTCTCTGTTCAACGCTTTTAGGCAGGCTCTCCCTTGGTGTTGTATATTGCTTCCGATTTTTTAATTTAGTAATTAGTTAGTTTTAATCATGTCTTCGTCATCTCCTGACAGGAGAAGTAGAGTTTTCCGGTCCAATAATTCTGCTCTCTCGTCAACTGTAGATCAGTTTAATCTGCAGGAAATGGATATCCACCAGCTCGGAAAGATTTCCTATTTTCAAACACACTTTTGAGATTGGCATACATAATCTATTCTATGACACCCACACGATGATTAACTCGGATTTAGTTAATTCAACTTATATGCGTCAGAGAAGCAGACATTAGGAAGCGCTGCAGACTGTAAAAAGTCTGGAGACAGCACAGATATCAAATGTAGGATTTTGGTACTCGACTAGATGAAACCAGAAATGTGCAGGAGGGAAATTGTGGGGGAGGGGAGGGTGAGCCGATTTTTGTACGATGAAACAATTTTAGATATCATTGTAACAAGCAAGATTTTATGCAAAAGGTTAGGTGTCCGCTGACGGACATTTTCAGTAATTGTAAACCTGCTGCGCAGCCAATTATTTTATAACGGAGTTTTTACTTGCTCACTACAAAAAATATACGTGCAAAACATTGTCTGAACGTTTTTAATGAAGTTAGAAGAATTTACTTTAATACTGCAAGTAAAGTTCAAACAATTCAGCATTACATATTAGCATTTACGTTTCCATAAGTTTCATGCATTTGAGAAATTTTCGCTGAGCTATCAGTGATGCAAGATTAACTTTAACGATGAGCCATCAATTAGAATAGAGACTACATAGACGTTTCCGATTTTGGAATTGCCATCAATACATGGAATACATATATGCGTAATATCTACATGAATTAGAAATAGAAATTCTTTGGAATGACAGACAAGTTTCCACATACAAATCATGCTAACCCTATCTTTGACCATTGTTTACACGCATTTACGGCGAAGAATATCTTTATCAAGCAAAATGCGTGTAAAGGCTCGAGGCTGAGCAAACATAAGAGACCTGCTGCGCTGAGGCGCAGCAGGAAAAAGCAGAAAAATGCTATAAAGCTGTCGAATTAGTTTTTAATTGAACTAACTTAATTAAAGTTACAATTAACAAATAAAAATAACCAATAAATTGCTTACCCTAAGCCTGGAGATAATTAGCGAATCAGCGAGCAGAGCAGACCCGCGCTTACTTGAAAGCGTATATATAGTGCAAAGTGGCACCCCCTCCCCTGGAAGTTTCGGGGGGTCCCGAGTTAACGCACCTAGCATACCATGAGAGATTTCAACCTGATACTAGCTTAAAAGTTTCCTACTCTTATCTATTTTCTATCACGGAACACTCTTGACCGAAAAGTCCGAAAAGACTGCGACCAGTCCGAAAAGCATTAAGCAAGTAAGGTATAAACAGTTCTTGTTTCAGAAAGAATGCTGAAAGAGTGCAGTATAGTTTTCTGATAGACTAAAACAAAAGTTTTTTAAAACTTAATTTTTCACAATTATGAAAGCAAAAAGTGGTAAATCACGATCATCAGACCAGGACACCTCTTGACCTGGTGACCGGTCCAAAAAGTGACCCGAACTGACTTAGCGTAATTCCCAATCGTTAGCATAATTGTTTTTGTTTAGGAAATCGCTTATTTCGTGTTATTTATCATGGACTCGGAAACTACAGTAGTCACTATTTTGTTGGTCATATTATTATTATGCTCAGAGGCACTATGCATGAGAAGGGACAGAAAATCTATAGTAAGATTCTAATTTTTTTATAGGTACCGTATGAGAAGTATTATTTGTTAAGAGCGCTTTCTATGCAAGCTCGGAAATTCTCCCACTAAAAATTAAAAGGTTTTTCTATTTTTGGGCTCCTAATCCTGGATTAATCCTCCTTTATTCATCATTAATCCTCCTGGATTACTAAGTGAAACTGCCATTCGCGTTTCTATTCTGCTGCTTCACATGGGGTGGAAGCTAGTTTGGTGACCATAGACCTTCTTACCATGAAGTTATGCCAAGCTTCAAACTCTTATCATTATGTACTCTTGCATGACATTCTTATGAAGTCTCTGAGTTTTTGTAAATAGAGTCATAGGCAAATATATAGTTGTAACTTCTAAGGTTGAAGGAGCTAAAAAGGAACTTCAAAGCAGCAACTGCAAAAATTCCAAATTAGTGGGCGCCTTGAGAAATAAAAGCCCAGTCTATTTCTTTAAATTTCTTAATAAGTTTTTGGCGTTTACACATACACTTACATAAAAAGTGCCGACACATTATATGGAATGATTATTATTGTTATTATTATTATTATTATTATTATTATTATTATTATTATTATTATTTTTATTGGTTTGCCGCTACTTCCGAAGGAAAAGGGCAAACCCTTATTCTCGTCGTGTTATTATTGGGTTGTCGCATTTTTTTAAAAAAAGACAACCCTTTGTTATGGCTAAGTTTCTTTATTTATTTATTTATTATTCCGGTCAACACTTTGTCCCCCCCCCCTTTTCTCGAGATTGGCTGGACCGACCGGGCTGAAATTCTCACCATAGTAGTAGGGTGGCATGAAATGGTACCGGAAGTGGGGGCAGCCCGATATCTCTCGGATTCCGGGAATGGCGGCCCCCGGAATTTTTAAAATCGTAAGGGGGGACCAAGGCGATTCTAAAAAATGGGCAAAAATTTTTTGTCTCCGATTTGGTTCAAAAGTTGATCCTAGAGTGACCCGGGGACGTAGATTCCAAATCTGCAATCGAAATTTTCCTAGCCCTTGTAGATCGTTAGATATGGCCAAAAGTTACAGTGTTGGAGACCGCAAAAGTGAGCAAACTGCCTAGAAACGCCAAATATAAGAGTTTTTGACCTCGTTAGTCAAGTTTAGCTGCTGGATTTGCTAGAATACCTTTTAAGAAGCTGTATCAAATACCTTTCAGCAATAATTATCAAAAATCTCTTATCCCAAGTGCCCTTTTATGGGCAACCATTTTGCAAAAATTGGTCAAAAATGAAAGTTGTCGGATCGGGCTGATATTGGTATCGTTCGAAAGCTCTCATCAAGCTGAGAAAAAGTTGTAATAGAGCCAAGTCTTGAAAATGTACCAAAATTGCATTTTGACCCTCGATACACTGATATTGCAAAAATCGGTCAAAAATGAAAGTTGTCGGATCCTGCTAATTTCGATATCATTCGAAAGCTCTCATCGAGCTGAGAAAAAGCTGCAATAGCACCAAAGCTTGCAAATATACCAAAACTGAGTTTTGGCCCTATAGATAAGAGGAAAAATGGCTGCGACAACCCGTTGATGCCGGTAGGATTTATTGGGTTGTCGCATTTTTTTTAAAAAAAAGACAACCCTTTGATATGGCTAAGTTTCTTTATTTATTTATTTATTTATTTATTTATTTATTTATTATTCCGGTCAACATTTGTGTCCCCCCCCCCTTTTTCTCGAGATTGGCTGGACCGATCGGGCTGAAATTCTCACCATAGTTGTAGGGTGACCTGAAGTGCTCCCGTTTGTAAGGGCATCCCGATATCTCCCGGATTCCGGGAATGGCGAATCCCGGAATTTTAAAAATCGTAAGGGGGAAACCAAGAGGAGAGACCAAGGGAAACGTAAAAATTTTTTGTCTCCGATTTTGCTTAAAAGTTGGTCATAGGGTAAGTCGACCACGCTGATTTCGAAACTGAAATCGAAATTTCCGGAAAATTTCCGGATTTCGAGATATGCAACCCGGAAAATTCCGGATTTTGAAAAATTTCTCCAACAGTGGTCGATATGGTACTCAAATGAAAGAGCTCGTCGAGCTGAACAACTTTCCTTCTTGCGGTATTTTCCGGAAATGCGTCTAGCGAAAGTTATAGCCGAAAAACTGAAAATCCGGGAATTCACGAAAACCCGGATTATGGACTTAAAAATTTTTTGTCTCGGATTTTGCTTAAAAGTTGGTCATAGGGTAAGTCGGTGGCGCTGATTTCGAAACTGAAATCGAAATTCCCGGAAAATTTACGGATTTCGATATATTTGGCCCGGAAAATTCCGGATTTTGAAAAATTTTTCCCAAAGTGGTCGATATGGTACTCGAATGAAAGAACTCGTCGAGCTGAGCAACTTTCCTTCTTGCGACATTTTCCGGAAATGCGTCCAGCGAAAATTACGGCCAAAAAACTGAAAATCCGGGAATTCCCGGAAAAACCGGAATTTTAAAAAGTGTCCTAAAAGTTGTCAATATGGTACTTATTCGAAAGCTCTAAGCGAGTAGGGAAAAAGTTGTGATAGGGCCAAAGTCTGAAAATGTTCCAAAACTGAGTTTTAGCCCGAGCCAATATAAGCACAGAGGAATAAGAGGAAAATGCGCGACAACCCGTTGATGCCGGTAGGATTTATTGGGTTGCCGCTTTTTTCTCAAAAAGGCAACCCTTTGTGTTGAGTATGTCCGTTATTTATTATTTATTATTTATTATTGTGTTGCCCACCTTTCCAAAGGAAGAGGGCAACCCTTTCTACTGTCTGTTTATTCTTATTATTATTATTATTATTCTTATTATTAGCAGGTGGGTGTCCCCCCCCTAGATCTCGAGATTGGGAAGGGGTACAGGGTTGGTTAATACCTCATTTTGAAGAGCGTGAAAAGTAGGTGTGCATCCGTGAATTTCATCACTCTATCTCCACCCAGTCGACCTGGGCAGAGAATTTAAAATTTAAATTTTTAAAAATCGAAGGTGGTGGTTCTGGTTCTCTGGAAACGCCTATTATCAGTTGTTTTTCGCCCCTAGATCTCGAGATTGGGAAGGGGTACAGGGTTGGTTAATACCTCATTTTGAAGAGCGTGAAAAGAAGGTGTGCATCCGTGAATTTCATCACTCTATCTCCACCCAGTCGACCAGGGCAGGGAATTTAATTTTTAAAAAATTGATGTTGGAGACCGCAAAAGTGAGCAGACTGTCGTCACAGTGCCAGACGGTCTAAACTTTTTTGTCTCTGAGTTGGTTGAAAAGGCGGTTATAAGGTAATTCGGGGACGCAGATTCCAAATCTGCAATCGAAATTTTTCTAGCTTTTGTGAATATCGAGATATGGCCAAAAGTTACACTGTTGGAGACCGCAAAAGTGAGCAAACTGCCCAGAAACACCTAATATCCGTGTTTTTTGAACTAGTTAGTCATGATGAGCCGGTGTATTTGCTAGGACACGCTTAGAATGGTATATCAAGTAACTTTTAGCGATATGTAGTTGAAAATTGCTTATCCCAACTGCCCTTTTATGGGCAACCATGTTCAGGTAAAGGTGTCAAAAATGGTCAAAAACTGTTTGTCTCCGATTTGGTTGAAAAGTCGGTTATAAGGTAATTCGTAATTATCCCAACTGCCTTATTAAGGGCAACCATTTGTATGAAGTAGTGTTAACAAAGTGTAATATAAAAATCACTTATCCCAACTGCCCTTCTAAGGGCAACCATTTTAGGATGAAGGTGTCGTCATTATTGTACTCGAATAAAACCAAGCATATTGCAGAAGCACGCATTTCTTGAACGAGAGGCTATCAAAGTCTTAGGAAATAAAGCTGTGACCTAAATGGAATGTGCAGGTGGGCAACACACTCTCGCAGTCGCTAGTTTATTATTTATTCTCCGGATTCTTGTCCCCCCCTCTATCTCGAGATTGGGAAGGGGTAGAGAGGTGGTTGATACCTCATTTTGAAGGTCTTGACTTGAACTGCTCCCGGAAGCGCGGGGAGCCTCGGGGGAGCAGAGGTGCTCCCGGAGCACCCCCGTGAGTAAAAATGAGTAAAATAAAAATTTGTCCAAATGAGCTAATTTTGGTATCATTCGAAAGCTCTCGGCGAGTAATGAAAAAGTTGTAATAGGGTCAAGGCCTGAAAATGCACCCATTTTGAGTTATGAGGCCGAAAATGGTCAAAAATGGCCAAAAACGGCCAAAATGGCTCAAAATTAAAATTTCTCAGATCGGACTCATATCGATGTCATTCGAAAGCTCTCGTTGCGTAGATTAAGAGTTGTAATAGGGCCAAAGCACCAAAATGTACAGAAAATGGGTTACGGGGCCTCATAGGGGCCAAAAATGGCCACAGCTGGCCATGGGTCAAAATTGAAAATTGTCGGATCCGGTCGATACCGGTGTCATTCGAAAGCTCTCATTGAGTAGATAAAAAGTTGTAATAGGGTCAAAGCGTCAAAATGTAGGAAAAATTAGTTATGGGGCCTTAAAGGGTGAAAAATAAACAAAAACGGTCAAAATGGGTCAAAATTGAAAACTGATTAATCGGGCTAATATCGGTGTCATTCGAAAGCTCTCGTTGCATAGATTAAAAGTTTTAATAGGGCCAAAGCACCAAAATGTACGGAAACTGAGTTACGGGGCATGAAAGGGGTCAAAAACGGCAGAAACCAGTCAAAATGGGGCAAAAATTAAAAGTTGTCGAAACAACACAATATGGGTATCATTCGAAAGCTCTCGTTGAGTGAATAAAAAGTTGAATAGAGCCAAAGCTCTTAAATGTACGCAGCTTCAGATATGACTCCTGATAAGAGGAAAAATGCCAGCGGCAACCCATTCATGCAAATAAGCTTGTTATTGGGTTGCCGCGTTTTTCACAAAAAAGGCAACCCTTTCATCTGGGTATGTCCGTTTATTATTATTATTATTATTTATTATTCATCTCGTGTTCACACGTGTCCCCCCCCTCTAACTTTTGCTAGGGTGGACCGATTGGGCTGAAATTTTCAGTGGAGGTTTGGGGTGGGGTGAAGTGTTCACTGAAGCGCGGGGAGCCCCGGGGGAGCAAGGTTGCTCCCGGAGCAGCCCCGTGAGTAAAAATGAGTAAAATAAAAAAGTTGTCCAAATGAGCTAATTTTGGTATCATTCGAAAGCCCTCGGCGAGTAATGAAAAAGTTGTAATTGGGTCAAGGCCTGAAAATGCACTCATTTTGAGTTATGAGGCGAAAAATGGTCAAAAAATGGCCAAAACCGGCCAAAATTGCTCAAAATTGAAAGTTCTCCGATCGGGCTCATATTGGTGTCAATCGAAAGCTTTCGTTGAGTACATAAAAAGTTGTAATAGGGCCAAGCCGCCAAAATGTACGAAAATTGAGTTACGGAGCTTCAAAGGGGTCAAAAATGGTCAAAATTTACCAAAATGACCAAAAATCTAAACAACTCTAAATATGGTCAATATGGTACTCTATTGAGAGCTCTCGGTGCGGACTACACGAATAAGACTGTACTGGATCACAAAGGTGCCTCTTTTGGGAGATGCAGCCATCTATAAACGGAAAATGCCGCGGCAACCCATTCTCGCAACTTCGCTAGTTATTATTATTATTGGTTTGCCGCTACTTCCGAAGGAAAAGGGCAAACCCTTATTCTCGTCGTGTTATTGTGTTGCCCACTTTTCCAAAGGAAGGGCAACACTTTGTTATTGGTCTGTGCTTATTATTATTGTGTTGCCCACTTTTCCAAAGGAATGGGCAACACCTTGTTATTGGTCTGTGCTTATTATTATTATTATTATTGGGTTGTCGCATTTTTTTTTAAAAAAAAGACAACCCTTTGATATGGCTAAGTTTCTTTATTTATTTATTTATTTATTTATTTATTTATTATTCCGGTCAACATTTGTGTCCCCCCCTTTTTCTCGAGATTGGCTGGACCGATCGGGCTGAAATTCTCACCATAGTTGTAGGGTGACCTGAAGTGCTCCCGTTTGTAAGGGCATCCCGATATCTCCCGGATTCCGGGAATGGCGAATCCCGGAATTTTAAAAATCGTAAGGGGGGACCAAGGGAAACTTAAAAATTTTTTGTCTCCGATTTTGCTTAAAAGTTGGTCATAGGGTAAGTCGACCACGCTGATTTCGAAACTGAAATCGAAATTTCCGGAAAATTTCCGGATTTCGAGATATTCGACCCGGAAAATTCCGGATTTTGAAAAATTTCTCCAAAAGTGGTCGATATGGTACTCAAATGAAAGAGCTCGCCGAGCTGAACAACTTTCCTTCTTGCGACATTTTCCGGAAATGTGTCTAGCGAAAGTTATAGCCGAAAAACTGAAAATCCGGGAATTCACGAAAACCCGGATTTTGGACTTAAAAATTTTTTGTCTCGGATTTTGCTTAAAAGTTGGTCATAGGGTAAGTCGGTGGTGCTGATTTCGAATCTGAAATTGAAATTCCCGGAAAATTCACGGATTTCGAGATATTAGGCCCGGAAAATTCCGGATTTTGAAAAATTTTTTCGGAAAGTGGTAAATATGGTACTCAAATGAAAGAACTCGTCGAGCTGAGCAACTTTCCTTCTTGCGACATTTTCCGGAAATGCGTCTAGCGAAAGTTACAGCCGAAAAACTGAAAATCCGGGAATTCCCGGATAAACCGGAATTTTAAAAATTGTCCTAAAAGTTGTCAATATGGTACTTATTCGAAAGATCTCAGCGAGTAGGGAAAAAGTTGTGATAGGGCCAAAGTCTGAAAATGTTCCAAAACTGAGTTTGAGCCCGAGCCAATATAAGCACAGAGGAATAAGAGGAAAATGCGCGACAACCCGTTGATGCCGGTAGGATTTATTATTATTATTATTATTATCCGTCTGTCCCCCCCCTAGATCTCGAGATTGGGAAGGGGTACAGGGGTGGTTGATACCCTATCTTGAAGCCCTTGACTAGGACATCTCCGGGACGCAAGATGGCTCCGATACCTTTCGGATTCCGGGAATGGCGAATCCCGGAATTTTTCGGTTGGTAAGGGGGGACCAAGGCGAAATTTCAAAATCCTAAATTTGGTCAAAAATTTTTTGTCTCCGATTTCGCTCAAAAGTTGGTCATAGGGTAACTCGACCACGCTGATTTCGAAACTGAAATCGAAATTTCAGGAAAATT
>JASAND010027901.1:0-11686 GCA_030248195.1 Trissonchulus latispiculum
TGGCTCTGCATGAACTGTCTCAAATCACCTAGCGGAAGCTCAGGTCTGAGCTCGGCACCGTCAGGCGACCGCTCGCTGGTCGCACCTGACACCATCATCTTTGGACTCGACAGCGTCGCCCCGTCCCCATGGGGGTGTCGCCCCCGTCCCCGTCCCCATGAGAATCCTCGTAAACGAGCGAAATTAATCCGACGGGCCGACCAGGCACGTGAAACTGTCGACTGAACCTGGTCCCGCCCCTCCTGCGGCTGACGATGCAGGATAATCCAGTTCCAAAAGCCGACCAATTTAATGGTCTAGATACCATCAATTTTTACTTCCAACGATGAATATCAACAAGAAGACCCGGCGGCCATTGAGGAGCCTGGGTACCCCTGCTGAGTTTAGTCCTAAAACCCTTTACTGGGATCTGGGCCTTCTGATGACCGGATGTCTCTGGTGATCAGCGATTGGCTGATGGAATGGACTACGTCCTTGACGATTGCCGATGGTTCGTTCAGATCATTATCGTCGCAGACGCTTCGAAACCAATCGATCGAGCAACAGTCGACTGAAGCCTGCCTTCCTGTAGACCGAGCTGCGAAACTCGTCTATCTGTCTGTCACGGTGGAGGAAATTAATCGGGTGCCTTCAATTAGCGACATGACGGGGCCCGACACGCCATCCGCACGTTTCAGTCTCTTCATCAGCATGTGGCGGTTCGGTGGCGTATTAGTTGGACCCGTCTACTGATGTCCGTCTTCGTCAGTCCCTCCGAACAGCAGATGGTCTCGTCTCTTCGGCTATTCTTCGTCAACATCAGCGGCCCATCTGCTCCCGCTCGTTATAACTCTGTGGTCGTCATTCATAACTTGATGACCTTATTGACTGTCATACCTGACATCTACCAATATCCGGGGTAACCATGATCCTTCTGGTGGGCTCTATACCATCAGTTCAGCCCACTATTTATCTTATTATGGTCAGTGACATTTTGGCTTTCGACTCAGATCATCATCCGGTTTTGCACTTACTGCAAACGATCCTTCAACCCCCAGAGACTGTTTATTTCGTCATCATCGGGACTGCGTTCGATCTCTTGGTGCTAGCCGATTCCGTGGGTTGTTTGGTCTAGAAAACTGATTTGTGGAGCTGGGCAAGGTGGTGGCTCAAGCGATTGGCTTTCGAGCAGCCTACCGTCGTTAAAGTCCGGATTGGCCCGAGTTACCTTGGGACCAACTGGACACCGCTCCGCCCCAGGGGAACTCTTTCGGGAACTCCATCTCAGTTTGACTATCGTTGTCATCATCACGCCGGATCAGGAACTTTCTTACATCTTGAAGTTCTTCCATTGATCCATGAACTGACCGGATATTTCCATCTTCAAGAAGAGACAATCTCTCCATCCCTTTATTATTTCTGATCCAATGTTTGGGCCAATCCATCGGTTTTTAACAGCGAGCCAACTGAAAATCAAATAATAAACCTATCAACTTGAACTATATTTAATGATGTAACTGTATTTTTGTACTGTTTTCGAACCTAGTTATTTGGTAGTTTGTCAACCTTGATCAGTCTAATTTTGCTTAGTTAAGTAGTTTTGTTTTGTTAATAGTTAATGTACTGCTTTATTAGTGTTCCGAACTACTCTTTTGTTAACCCTATTTTTGTCAACTGTTTTGTGTTACCTAGTGACTAATAGTTTCGTATTGTAATCTTATGTCTTAGTTTCTTATATCTCTATCATCCTGTTGGCCTGGCATATATTAGTCTGGCATTCTCTTCATGGCCAAGCGGTTGGCTTATCCCTATTTTAAAGTTATCTTAAATCAATCCTAAAAGTTAGTAAATACTTATGGGATTGGGGTTTGGTTATTTTCCCATAGGACAGGTCCCTAACGGTAATAGTGGTTCTAAATTACTTATATTTTTCATTTAATTTATTTTACACTCCCATTTTTCCGTAAACCAGTGGAATGGAAAGGATACTCCTGCCCGTCTGGTTTACTCCATATTCAGGGTATGCTTACCATACCTCTACATTTATGGTAAATTACTTTACCACTACCGTTTGATTTACCCTCCAAAGGAGAGAATTACTTCTCTCTTGGTCCTTTGTGTTATATTTCTAACACTGCGTGTTTACTCTCTTTCAGGCTATTTGCCACTATAACATATAATTTTGTTGCTAATTCTTTCTCTGTTATTAGTCTTCGGATTAGTATATGTTAACATCGTATATATTTGTTGTGTTGTTAACTTGCTTACTTTTGTGAGTTTTGTATTTGTTACGTAGGTAAGTACCGTGTTCCGTTTTTATTGTACCCTCGCAGGAGCTCGTCCTGTGAACCCTGGGGAGATGTAGTGTAAGGGGTGAAATATGCAAATTACCCCATGTTGTTGTCCTATGTGTATTTACTTCCGTGTCTGGTCTCCGTTTACTTTGGCAGCTTCCCTGTCTTTATTGATTGCAATTGTCATAGGTGTTTATCAGCCATTCGCTGGCTGGTGTACAGGTGGCGCTGTATGTCTCTCTAAGCCCCGCCTACTTGGGGGTCTCCCTTCAAACTGCTAAAATCCATCAGTCGTCTAGTTTTCCTCCTACAGTCCGGCTGTTAACAAAGGGCTTGTCTGGGTTCGCCCTTTCTCAACCCCGGCCCGTTTTCTTGGGTACGATAGGTACCACCTCTCCCCCTGGGGTACTGTATTGGTAAGTCGTATGTGTGTTTGTTGTACCGTGTAAATGGGTTTGACTGTTTGTAAGGGCTTACGCCCACGTATGCACGTACTGTTTATTAAACCATTTATTTAATTGTGTCTTGTTATATTGGTAGTTAGGTTTAGCTGGTTAGCTTAGGTAGGTTGGATCAACAACTACAACAATTTGGCGAGGCTTCCCCTGCCTGGATCCTGACGGCCAGGCGCGTTATCTATTGTGTGGCAGCGCCCCCGACAATTACTTGTCGGGTAGCCAGTTGGTCTACGCATCCTGATTTGGAACGGTTACACCGGCTGCGCTACATTCCTCAGAGTCATCAATTTTGGCTATTTCGGAAGAAAGTGTTGGGTGCCGAGAAAACGAGCCAATAATTTCATTTTCCGATAATTTTTATGTCAGATTATAACATAAGTATGAACAATTTACTAGGTTAGCTACTGTGAATTATTTCGGTCAGTCTAAGCGTATTTTCATCTGAAATTATAAAAGTGTACTGCTAACTTCACGATAAATTCATATTTCGTTATTTTCATTTGAATTTCTAAATGTAAGGCTAAATTCATGAACGGTCAAACTAAATTATTTTCAAATTGTTACTTCTGTGTATAGGCCCACGGTCGGACTAGCTAATTGACACAATCATTCAAAATTGAGCGCGCACAGTCAGTTGGGGTTGAATTGTCATCACGAGCGGTTGGGC
The DNA here is from genome assembly GCA_030248195.1 of Trissonchulus latispiculum. Lineage (NCBI taxonomy): Eukaryota > Metazoa > Nematoda > Enoplea > Enoplida > Ironidae > Trissonchulus > Trissonchulus latispiculum. The sequence goes on from JASAND010027901.1 coordinate 3,399, forward strand.
TTTTATTCTCTTGTTACGCCTCATTGAGTTGGGCGCCTGTTTTCCTATTGCTATTTGGAGTCTGTGTCAGGTTTGTCCCGCCTTTTTCTTGTCTTTTGAATTGAAATTTAGCTCTGGTGCCTCTTGTCTGTATTGTCGAGATTTTATAATTTGAATTATTGTTCGGTTCAGTTTTGATTACTTTAGAAGTAAAACTCGCTTTTATTAAAGTAAACTTGTATTTTGATTAAGTCGTTCTCTTTTTGCTGTAGGCTAGGGTAATTAGGGCGATAGGAATCTGACCTGCGCACACTCTGCCGAACCGTTGCAATCTTCTAAATTTCCAGGAATTCGCTTGTCGGGGGTCACGTTCTCAGAGCGTACTTTCTACAAGTTTATTTCTGTGATTTAAATTCGTTTGTTCAGAGATCGTTTAGTCTAAATCTCTACAAACTGGCGACCGTTCTCAGGTGAGTAGCATGTCAGATTCTTCTCGTCCGGTTACCCGGGCTTTTAAAAAAATTTGTGACCAAACTGTACGCTTATTTAATGAATTACCAGTAAATCAGGCACCAGAGCATAATGATAGTTTTTTAAATCGAAATTTTTTGCAATTTTTGCCCGGGGGTCGTAGGTCGGGGGGAACTAGTCCCCCCCAAAATTTTCAGAATCCCACTCCCCCCCAAGTTCGGGGTGTCCCCCACCCCCACCCCCCAAGTGGTTGTCTCGTCCCCCCCTCAGGCTCTATCCGGTGCGGCGGAGCTTCAGCTTAGCCAAGCCGGGGGTGAGCTCCCCCAAATTCCCCTCCCCACTCTCAGGGTCAAATTTTGGAACCTCCCCCAAATCAGCAGTTGGCACCCCCCACCCCCCAATTTTTCGGGGGGCCGTCAGACCGCCAACGCCACCTGTGGGGCGGCGGGGTTCTGCTATACAGTCGCCAGAAGCACGTTTTGAAGCTAGGGGGGTGGGTCCAAATTTTTCGGGAGCACTGCAAAATACTTGGGGGGCCCCAGTGGGTCCAGATAATTCGGGTGTTTTGTCTCCATCCCGTCAAAATATGACCTCCCCCCCCACTCTGGCCCCGGAAAATTCTGAAATTTCGGGGGAAACCGCTGTTCGTGTGTTGGGGGGATTAGTTTCGGGGCCCTCCCAAGCCGTTTCTCAGTTCGCTTTACAGGTTCCGGGGGCGGTGGCCGCTTTGGGGGCGGTCGGGCTCAGCCAGGCCAACGGTTGCCGTAGACTGGTGTCTCCCTCTCTCAAAATTAAGTCGGGCCTTGTATTTTTGCACTGTTGGCCGTAGTGCCTATTATATATTGTCTTGTGGCCTGCGGGCCTGAACTTTTGGTTGTTACGTAGGTTGTGGCTTTGTTTTGTTGTTATTAGTTTGATGTTAGTTACCTGTAACATACTAGTTTCCCTCCCCCCCTGTCCCCACTTGACTGCGAGGGCTTCCCCTGTAATTATTGTTGTTTGTCTGGTTGTATTGTCCCCTGGTCCCGGTACTTTACGGGTGGCCCATGGTTCTGCGTCTTCTATCTGGTGTTCGGGTCCTTGTTGACGGTGATTTCGGTGATACGGTTTTGGGTCTGGACGGGTCGCTTGTGCCGAGGGGCACCGGCCCGTATTCCTGGCGGCAGGTCCCCCGAAGCTTGTTTGGTGTGGCTCCCTGCCCATGGTTTCTTTGGTTGGCCCTACTGGTTCTGGTCTTGTCTTCTGGCATTTGGCCTATTGCCATTTTGAACTTTAATATTAAGTCTATATATTTTGTGATGTTCTGAATGTTTACCGGTTATGTCCCCATAGCCTCGCTAGTCCCCCTTCCCCCTTGTCCCTTCTGAGCTAATTTTGTTTTGTTTTTGTTTGCTTTTACTGTTTCACTTATTCTTGCTTTCTACGATTTAGATTTAATCTTGGTGGGGGGGAGTTCTTGGTCATTGTCGTGGGTTTCGTCCGGGGGTTAAATTTTCTTTAAATTTTCTTAAAACTCTTTCCCTATTTCTGTATTTTCCTGAACTTTTCTGTATTTGGGGTGGGTGGTGCTCGCTAGCTCGGCTCGGTCGTTCTATACTGTGTAGTATTTTATTTTGTTCTTTTCGGGTCTTTTCTATTTTTCTAACTGGTGTTTGTTTCTCTATTTCTTTTCTAATGTGGTGCGAGTTTACTTTGTTTAAAAATTTTCCTTGTCTTCCATGACTGCCATCTTGTTGCCTTGTTACTACCTTGCCATGTCATTTTGTGCAGCTATTTTTGCAACATATATGCTTTATTTTGTATACGCTTTAAAACGTGGCATTGTCTTGATTCTATTTTTGCGATTCGATGGGGGTTTAATGTCCTCCGGAGTTGCTGGCAACAACTCCGGAGCTGGTGTAGATTCTGTTAGGTTGTCCCGGAGTTTGAATTTCTGTTTCTATTTTCTTCCCTGTATATTCCGGAGCTGTTTTGTTACTTTCGTTTTGATTTTCCTCTTTAAAAACGTCAGCTTCGGTTAAAAATTTTACGCCGGCCGTGGTCCTTGATTTTTTTCATCCTCCTCCGGAGTTCAATTTCTGCTTTCGTTTGCCGGTAAAAGTTCCTCCGGAGCTATTTTTTCTGCTTCCCCATGATGTTTTCTGTCTAAAAACGTTACTTCGGTGGTCGGATGTGGCCTCGCTTGTTTGTTTCGAGGGCTCCGGAGTACTTGTCTCTTTTGTTACCTGCGTCCTCGTCGTGGCTCAAGGGTGTCCTAGCCTTTATCTTTTGTGTGTAGTCGGTGTAGTCTGTGTCTATGTGTTGAGTAGTGTCTTCCCGATATGTTTCGGCGTAGTTTTAGCGTGTCTCAGAGCACCCGTGTGTCAAATGTTGGGGCCTGAGTAGTGTTCCCGAGTAGTCGACCTCGAGGGATACGCCAAAATTTTATCTTTTCCGGTGATTCCTAAAATGCGTTTTACCTTTACTAGTACGTAGGGTACGTAGGTTAATTTGATTTTATTACTAACCCTTGAGCCCTTGACCGCGGCGAGGTCGGCCGTTTCAAAAGAGGGGGTATTCTGTGAATTATTTCGGTCAGTCTAAGCGTATTTTCATCTGAAATTATAAAAGTGTACTGCTAACTTCACGATAAATTCATATTTCGTTATTTTCATTTGAATTTCTAAATGTAAGGCTAAATTCATGAACGGTCAAACTAAATTATTTTCAAATTGTTACTTCTGTGTATAGGCCCACGGTCGGACTAGCTAATTGACACAATCATTCAAAATTGAACGCGCACAGTCAGTTGGGGTTGAATTGTCATCACGAGCGGTTGGGCTTTTATTCTCTTGTTACGCCTCATTGAGTTGGGCGCCTGTTTTCCTATTGCTATTTGGAGTCTGTGTCAGGTTTGTCCCGCCTTTTTCTTGTCTTTTGAATTGAAATTTAGCTCTGGTGCCTCTTGTCTGTATTGTCGAGATTTTATAATTTGAATTATTGTTCGGTTCAGTTTTGATTACTTTAGAAGTAAAACTCGCTTTTATTAAAGTAAACTTGTATTTTGATTAAGTCGTTCTCTTTTTGCTGTAGGCTAGGGTAATTAGGGCGATAGGAATCTGACCTGCGCACACTCTGCCGAACCGTTGCAATCTTCTAAATTTCCAGGAATTCGCTTGTCGGGGGTCACGCTCTCAGAGCGTACTTTCTACAAGTTTATTTCTGTGATTTAAATTCGTTTGTTCAGAGATCGTTTAGTCTAAATCTCTACAAACTGGCGACCGTTCTCAGGTGAGTAGCATGTCAGATTCTTCTCGTCCGGTTACCCGGGCTTTTAAAAAAATTTGTGACCAAACTGTACGCTTATTTAATGAATTACCAGTAAATCAGGCACCAGAGCATAATGATAGTTTTTTAAATCGAAATTTTTTGCAATTTTTACCGGGGGGTCGTAGGTCGGGGGGAACTAGTCCCCCCCAAAATTTTCAGAATCCCACTCCCCCCCCCCAAGTTCGGGGTGTCCCCCACCCCCACCCCCCCAAGTGGTTGTCTCGTCCCCCCCTCAGGCTCTATCCGGTGCGGCGGAGCTTCAGCTTAGCCAAGCCGGGGGTGAGCTCCCCCAAATTCCCCCCCCACTCTCAGGGTCAAATTTTGGAACCTCCCCCAAATCAGCAGTTGGCACCCCCCACCCCCCAATTTTTCGGGGGGGCCGTCAGACCGCCAACGCCACCTGTGGGGCGGCGGGGTTCTGCTATACAGTCGCCAGAAGCACGTTTTGAAGCTAGGGGGGTGGGTCCAAATTTTTCGGGAGCACTGCAAAATACTTGGGGGGCCCCAGTGGGTCCAGATAATTCGGGTGTTTTGTCTCCATCCCGTCAAAATATGACCTCCCCCCCCCACTCTGGCCCCGGAAAATTCTGAAATTTCGGGGGAAACCGCTGTTCGTGTGTTGGGGGGATTAGTTTCGGGGCCCTCCCAAGCCGTTTCTCAGTTCGCTTTACAGGTTCCGGGGGCGGTGGCCGCTTTGGGGGCGGTCGGGCTCAGCCAGGCCAACGGTTGCCGTAGACTGGTGTCTCCCTCTCTCAAAATTAAGTCGGGCCTTGTATTTTTGCACTGTTGGCCGTAGTGCCTATTATATATTGTCTTGTGGCCTGCGGGCCTGAACTTTTGGTTGTTACGTAGGTTGTGGCTTTGTTTTGTTGTTATTAGTTTGATGTTAGTTACCTGTAACATACTAGTTTCCCTTCCCCCCCTGTCCCCACTTGACTGCGAGGGCTTCCCCTGTAATTATTGTTGTTTGTCTGGTTGTATTGTCCCCTGGTCCCGGTACTTTACGGGTGGCCCATGGTTCTGCGTCTTCTATCTGGTGTTCGGGTCCTTGTTGACGGTGATTTCGGTGATACGGTTTTGGGTCTGGACGGGTCGCTTGTGCCGAGGGGCACCGGCCCGTATTCCTGGCGGCAGGTCCCCCGAAGCTTGTTTGGTGTGGCTCCCTGCCCATGGTTTCTTTGGTTGGCCCTACTGGTTCTGGTCTTGTCTTCTGGCATTTGGCCTATTGCCATTTTGAACTTTAATATTAAGTCTATATATTTTGTGATGTTCTGAATGTTTACCGGTTATGTCCCCATAGCCTCGCTAGTCCCCCTTCCCCCTTGTCCCTTCTGAGCTAATTTTGTTCTGTTTTTGTTTGCTTTTACTGTTTCACTTATTCTTGCTTTCTACGATTTAGATTTAATCTTGGTGGGGGGAGTTCTTGGTCATTGTCGTGGGTTTCGTCCGGGGGTTAAATTTTCTTTAAATTTTCTTAAAACTCTTTCCCTATTTCTTTATTTTCCTGAGCTTTTCTGTACTTGGGGTGGGTGGTGCTCGCTAGCTCGGCTCGGCCGTTCTATACTGTGTAGTATTTTATTTTGTTCTTTTCGGGTCTTTTCTATTTTTCTAACTGGTGTTTGTTTCTCTATTTCTTTTCTAATGTGGTGCGAGTTTACTTTGTTTAAAAATTTTCCTTGTCTTCCATGACTGCCATCTTGTTGCCTTGTTACTACCTTGCCATGTCATTTTGTGCAGCTATTTTTGCAACATATATGCTTTATTTTGTATACGCTTTAAAACGTGGCATTGTCTTGATTCTATTTTTGCGATTCGATGGGGGTTTAATGTCCTCCGGAGTTGCTGGCAACAACTCCGGAGCTGGTGTAGATTCTGTTAGGTTGTCCCGGAGTTTGAATTTCTGTTTCTATTTTCTTCCCTGTATATTCCGGAGCTGTTTTGTTACTTTCGTTTTGATTTTCCTCTTTAAAAACGTCAGCTTCGGTTAAAAATTTTACGCCGGCCGTGGTCCTTGATTTTTTTCATCCTCCTCCGGAGTTCAATTTCTGCTTTCGTTTGCCGGTAAAAGTTCCTCCGGAGCTATTTTTTCTGCTTCCCCATGATGTTTTCTGTCTAAAAACGTTACTTCGGTGGTCGGATGTGGCCTCGCTTGTTTGTTTCGAGGGCTCCGGAGTACTTGTCTCTTTTGTTACCTGCGTCCTCGTCGTGGCTCAAGGGTGTCCTAGCCTTTATCTTTTGTGTGTAGTCGGTGTAGTCTGTGTCTATGTGTTGAGTAGTGTCTTCCCGATATGTTTCGGCGTAGTTTTAGCGTGTCTCAGAGCACCCGTGTGTCAAATGTTGGGGCCTGAGTAGTGTTCCCGAGTAGTCGACCTCGAGGGATACGCCAAAATTTTATCTTTTCCGGTGATTCCTAAAATGCGTTTTACCTTTACTAGTACGTAGGGTACGTAGGTTAATTTGATTTTATTACTAACCCTTGAGCCCTTGACCGCGGCGAGGTCGGCCGTTTCAAAAGAGGGGGTATTCTGTGAATTATTTCGGTCAGTCTAAGCGTATTTTCATCTGAAATTATAAAAGTGTACTGCTAACTTCACGATAAATTCATATTTCGTTATTTTCATTTGAATTTCTAAATGTAAGGCTAAATTCATGAACGGTCAAACTAAATTATTTTCAAATTGTTACTTCTGTGTATAGGCCCACGGTCGGACTAGCTAATTGACACAATCATTCAAAATTGAACGCGCACAGTCAGTTGGGGTTGAATTGTCATCACGAGCGGTTGGGCTTTTATTCTCTTGTTACGCCTCATTGAGTTGGGCGCCTGTTTTCCTATTGCTATTTGGAGTCTGTGTCAGGTTTGTCCCGCCTTTTTCTTGTCTTTTGAATTGAAATTTAGCTCTGGTGCCTCTTGTCTGTATTGTCGAGATTTTATAATTTGAATTATTGTTCGGTTCAGTTTTGATTACTTTAGAAGTAAAACTCGCTTTTATTAAAGTAAACTTGTATTTTGATTAAGTCGTTCTCTTTTTGCTGTAGGCTAGGGTAATTAGGGCGATAGGAATCTGACCTGCGCACACTCTGCCGAACCGTTGCAATCTTCTAAATTTCCAGGAATTCGCTTGTCGGGGGTCACGCTCTCAGAGCGTACTTTCTACAAGTTTATTTCTGTGATTTAAATTCGTTTGTTCAGAGATCGTTTAGTCTAAATCTCTACACTACTACAGTATTAGTACAATGGAACAGAAGAATTAGAACATGAAGGAAATGAGTCAATAGTTCAAGAAATAAGATCAAATTAACACAAAACGGAAAAATTTAACGGTGACTGAAACAATTGACCTGTACGATTGTACATCTGTGACATACAGTGTCATTGTGCACTGTGATCGGATATACGGATCGTCTTGTTATGTCCGACTGACAGGATTTTGTAGGACTCATCAGTGGCTTACAATATGGTTATTATTGTTTAAATTAGAGAGCTACGTGCTAAGATGTCCAAGAACGCATAGTTTCATGAGGGAAAAGTGAACAGAATTCATGAAAAAACAAAAGCACGGACATAAACCTGCTAGAAAATGCTCGGCCTGTCCCGTCCCGTCTTGAACCCAAGTTTTTCCAAAATTTAAGATTTTAAGATTTTCCTAAAATTTAGGTATCACGATGTAGCACGCGCACTAAGTAAATGTGGTAATCTTTCCTTAACAAAAATAATATTTTGTATTTTAACACTACATTAACCGTATCTACCAAAGTCGTAAGCCTTTTTCGTTACAAGTACTTGTTGCCCGGTTTTGCATTGATATATAGTTAGGCATAAGCATCCACTGATAAGCCCTCGAGTGCGTCACTCCTGCGCTTTGCGCACTTGGGTCGCACCCTCGGACCGCACGAGGATTGCATAGACCTGTGAATGTACTTAAAACAGTGCTGCAAAACAGACTAAAAAGCACGTCGTCCATTGTTACAGAAGTCAGCTGGTCTGCCTGGCTGGTTGTACTCTGGTGAGAGGTCGGCCATTCTGCCCGCAGGGCACCATGTTGGTCAGTGGTCTAATAGCAGTTCTAGTGTTTCATAGCATTAGAAGACAGTTGCTGATACTAGCTATGATTGAATAGGATGCTGGATTCCTAAGCGTAGAAACAAAGACACACAAGATGGTGAGTTTCAGTTTCAGTTTCAGTTTCTGCTGTCTTCTCCTTTACAGCTGCCAGATAATGAAATCTTTAGAGCATTGTATCTGTTATTATTATGGTGAAAAACATAGTTTTCATCCATGCAGGTACGCTCAGGACTTGGCTGTTGTTCAGACGGAAACTTTTTACTAACCGGGAGGTAGTGTTATGCAGAATAGAACACTGTCAAGTCAGTGCTGTGTAAAATTGAGCTATTTTGAATTGTTTTTCTTAAAATGTGCACTTGCAAACATTGGCATGTCTCCATTGCTGTGTAAGCAACTTATCTTCGTCTTTTGCTTCTTAACAATTCGTCGTATTTATGTATCAGCAAATCCATAAAATTATTTC